>VZRJ01005671.1:0-194822 GCA_013397565.1 Ptilonorhynchus violaceus | reverse complement strand
TGGCTTCTGGGCTGGGCAAGTGATCCCTTTTGTCCTTAAGTATCATCCGTTCTCTGTCGTTACCATGGAATGCAGCTGTATAGATAACTCCCTTTTGTTCTTAAGTATCGCCCATCAATTTTCCCGGCCAGCCCCTCCCCATCTACACAGCCTGCCTAGTACCTGAGGGAAAGGAAACAAATTTCATTTTTTCCTAACCCATAACACGTCCTTAAGCATTCCCGACTTGGACATGATATGGCTTTATGATGATCAAATAATGAAGTTATAGAACTAGCAGAGACCTCCAATAGAAACCAGCTGCGAGGAATAGTCTCATAAATTCTGCTTTTCATTGGAGAATATCTGTAAAGTATGTTAGTCCGCTAAAACCCTATAATAGTAGAAGCTTGAGCACGTGGAATAGCTTTTATACCTTTTTATACCTTCTATTCTTCTTTTATTTTGCCTTTTAACTTACACTTGCTTTGTGCCGCCTGCAGGGGATTGGGTCCATTCCCCGCGATCACGGCTGGTCCCAGAGGTACCTCCGGGGAAAGGTCTTTAGTTTCTCCATACCTCGAATAAAGTTTTTTACTTTTTCTTACCTTCATATTCGGCCTCAGCCTCTGCTTTTCAAACAGATAAAGCGTCAATAGAAAGCACTAAAAAGTGGAAAAAAAGCCCCATGATTATGCCATCACAATTCCCCATATTTCTGTTATATCTATCATACAAAAATATGGACTGCAGAAAAATTATTTACTAAATACCACAACAATTCAGTGCCATAGTGACGTTTTTAATCCCAAATCATCCAGTCCTCTTGTTCTCAGCCTCAAATCATACCATACTCAATAGAGTTTATTGTTCCTAATTCATGACGTCTGACACCACTTCCACAGTCTTTGGGCCAGTTTGAGTCATATGCGTACACAGAGAAATTGATCTTTAAACAAGCCCTCTATACTGGAATTTAAAATACATAGCAAAGAGCTGATCAAGGGATCAGCAAAGAAGACAAAGGAAGTAAAAGCAAGTTACATACTTGGACTCTGAGCATTTGGAGTTGGGAATTAGAAGACTGCCTCTGTTCATTAACCTCAGTGTGCTTGGAAGGCATGCAATGTGCTGACCAGACTTTGAGTATGTATACTTTTTCAAATCTGCTTCTCGGGCTGCTTCTCAAATTATGATTAATATTATTGGTTTCAGACTTTGATACCCAGACTTGTTTTTATATAATATAGGAATTAATATTCAGGAGCCAATTAAAATCTTTGAATAGTTGCAGCATTATTCTCAGCAAAGCACCCATATCACGATCCTATGCAGATTGAATTTATTAGACATCATAGAGTGTACTTGCTTAGTGAGTCACATGTATCCTAACTCTGCTTGTATACATAGGGGCTCTCCTATCTTGCCTGGTTTCCTGGAGTCTCCACTGTTCATCCCAGTTCTAACAACAATAAAGTTAGGAAACATTATTACTTTCCTCTATTTTTAGAATAGAATCATAGAATTGCTTACAACTTTCCAGTTTCACGACTTTTCGAGTCATACATTACTATTGTGTCTTGCGCAGTAAAAGTGTTTATTCTATGGATTATATTGAAAAGTTTGGGGGATCTAGAGGAATTTTCTTTTACTATTTTATGTCCTATCCAACAGCAAAACCACAGAAAGCTTTTTAGTTAGAAGTGGACATGTTTGTAGGAGCTCGAGTCTCTGGCAAACAGCTCACTGCAGCTCCAGTTTAATCAGCTCATTCTTTGGCATTTACTTGCTGCTTTCTTGCCTGAAGGGCAAACACTATCTTAATGAAGCACACAAGGACAAATGACTTTTCCAGGCTGTGATTAATTTTCACAAGCTGACTTTAATCACTGCTTAATTAATAGAAGATTTGTTGATTTACAAAAAAAAGTACAGTCATTATAAGCAGTATTATATTGATTTGTTTTTCATAAATTTAATGCAGTAACAAGCTTTTATTTAGAAATTAAATGTGTTGAAATTCCAAGTAGAAAGAATGATTGTGTACTAGAAAAGGGTACAGAACCTATATAGCTCATTGTGTTTGCCTGTTTGACCTAATCTTTTTAGAAGCAGAAACAGATACCAATACAACTCTAGCTCAACTCTACCTGCCACCCCCTTACCCACACTTGAAAAACAGGATTAAGACTTTTTTGCACTATTTACATCAATATTTTAATAATAAATGGTTAATAGCAGTATACGACTTATACAACAGATATGGCAAAGATCACACGGAGTTCAACATACAAATCAATTTTCCCTACCATGGTAGGGAAATAGATAATGGTTTTGTATTACTATGCCAGGAGCTGAAAATTGTTTAAGACCAAATTTTATTGACTGTGTTTAACAACATATGTTAAACTATTGATTTCTGCATGATATTATGACAAAAATCATAATGTAGATTCTACAAAATACATGGTAATTGGTTTAGATCTGCTAGATGAAGCACCCCATCATGATGTAAGAGGTGAAACCAGAGCCAGAATCTGTGACTAGAGTCTAAAGGCAAAGAAATTTAGATTAAAAGCAAAATGAAAACTCTTAAGAGTTATGGGGGGATTAGTCTAGGAAATTGGATGATCTATCATTCACTTTCTTTAACGGAAAAATAATTTCCAGTCTGGAAGATTAAAAAATTTTGGCAATTCAGTATGTAACAATGCAGGGAATGTACTGGCAACATGGTCTACAACAAACAGGTCAGAATAAAGAAATTTCTGGTCTTTTCTGGACATGAAATGTATTAATGTTGAAGCCCATTGAAGTTGCCTGACAGATGACATCAAATATTTTTGGCAGACTTCAGTACTTAATATAATCAAATGAGCATTGCTTATGATACAGCTACATTTTATGATAGTTTATAATATATTAGATTAATCTAACAGACCTTCTCTCTATTCACCATTTTATGTTTGTGTCCTGGAGTGACTTTATGATGCTGTATATCCCAATCACCTGCTTAGTGAAAAATATTAACTCTCTGTCTTTAAGCTGGCTCGAGAAGCCAGGCACTTGTTTTGGTTTTCTCCGAAGGATATTTACATTCTTTGCCTTTATCAGCTAGCTTTGTTGTGGTTCTCAGGAGAGAACATCTGGGCAGTTGCTTTCTCTATAGTTGAAGGCAAAAGGACACTTTTTTACTTTTACCTTTTTTTTTTCCCTGTGAGTTTTCACCCTGCTTTTACTCAGCTGAGGAATATCGGAGGGAGTTAAAACTTGCTTTTGGCTTTTTCCCTTCTCTGCCTGAGGCAAAGAAAGAGGACAGGTTTTCTTTTCCTCCTGGGATCGTAGATTTTTTCCTCTTCCCCTGGAACTTAACAGACCACTGAACTCTGGGGCCTACACCCTGGGCCCAGGAAGAGAGGCCTACACCACCTCTCCCGGAGGGAGACAGAGCAGAAAACTACACCCAGGAAATAAAGGACTTTGATTCATCCAGGTTGTCCTCATCACAAGAGGTTTATTATCTAACATTATTCATTTCTTTATTTTCCTTTCCCTTCCCCCTGGTGCCTGAGTGTACACCCCTCCTCCCCCCAGCAGCTGGGTTTTGTTAAAAAAACAGGGTTTTTTTCACTTCCCTTGTGGAGGTGGCTGAGCCCGCAGTAGGATGGGCCAGCCACATAAGGGACCAAGGAGCCAGTGGGCTAGAGAGCCCTGGTGTTAAAAGGCTCTGAGGTCAGGGTCTGAAGTCTCCCCCTCGGTTGTAATAATGAGGAAGGTCTCTCCCCTCCAGGCCCTGTCATGGTACATTCCCCTGTTTAGTTAGTCTGTCAGTCTATGTTCTGTATATGGTTATGTTCTGGAAAGTTCTCCCTCACTCGATGCCCCATTGGCTTTGTTCCCCTGCTCCTCCCCTCGCCTACCCCTATTGGTTTGTGTACTGCTACCCCTCATTTTCTCCTCCCCCTGACCCTAATGTGATTGGCCCTCAGTGTTCTCTCCGCCCCTGTTTGGTTTGGTATATAATCCTGTGTCACCCTGTTCTTTTGGCTCTCCTTCCCTGACCCTCCAAGAATAAACACCTTCTGTGGAACATCATAAGGAGAGTCCGCCTCTGACTCTTTATCCCTATCTTAAGGCGTCGACTGTGCAACTGCCTGCGCAACCATCTGTGCTGGTGGGATTAGCGGGTGTACGTGTGGTGACTTCACGGCCCGCCCTGGGGTTACCGGCCGCAGGTGGTAGCCTGCACCCAGGATAGCGAGGCTCAGGGAGCCTTGGAACCTGCGAGGAACTCCAGGGAAGGCACGGCACTGTACCTTTCCCACCGGCTGTCGCACACCGCACCGAGGTACTGCCGGACAAGTGTGAGGCTTCTGGGCAGGTTGCGGCCACTGACCATCTAGCCAGACGAGGCCACGCCACGACGTTTCCTCCGAGAAATTCTTAAGGGGAGAGGGAGTTTTGAACCCTTATCTTTTGCAGAGGAGGCTCTTCAAGTCTTCCTCCTAAGTTTGTCCAAACCGTGACAGTTTATCCTTTCTTTGCTACACAGTAAAAGACCCCACTGACAATGATAGAAGTCATACAGTACATATATAGCATTGTAAGTGGAATTTATTCTCAAAATAGTGTTTTTCTCTTGCCCTTTGCAAACAAATATCCTCCTTCCACTTAGAGTGGGGGAGTTGCACAATTACATGATTTTTACACAGCTGCTTATGGTTTGGGTTTTTTTGTTTGTTTGTTTCTTAACATTTTGCAGAGAAACATATAATTCACTAATATTTGGTGTAGATAAAGTACCATTCATTTTATGACACTTCAAGGTGTAACATTGTATAAACTGAAGTATTCAAGAAAAATGATAATGTAGATTCAATGTTTGCATGCTGAACTCTGGGATAAGTTTGACTTTAGCTTTTGACTCTTCAGTCAAAGGGGAAAATGCTCACTTAGTGCCATTATACCTGGGATTCTTCTCCACAATAACACTTTTCTACCAAAGGCAGCAGCAGGAGGCTGAAAATGCAGTTTAACACATACTCTGATGGCAAATTTGAATAGTCTTTGTTCGAGGGAGCATTACACTTCCACTGGGCACTATGCACAATACTATTACATAATTAAACATCAATTAAAATGCTATTAAAATAAGATGTTATCCTGTTGTCTTTCCAATGATGTTATCTTGGCACTTCATCTGCCTAATGTCATCAGTTAGCATACTAGACCCAGTGCCATTAAGGTTAATGTGCAACATGTTTATAACGTACATTAGTGTGTCATAACATATGTCAAACATGAAACCTGATAATAATGATGATGATGGACTCACAGAGGAATATACAAAGAATAAGAAATATATGTGAACTGACTCCCATCTGAAAGATTGTTGTTGGCATTCAGTCAAGTGTTTGATGCTTTCAAATATCGTCTAAGAACAAGGTAAATAAAACTGGAATTGGAATGGAGCTTGAAGAAGTCTGTATAGAGATATGACAGTAGACAGATATATTCAGGACCTAACTTTATTCTGGAGTCCTCAATCACACCTCTAAATGCCAATGGCTAACATTTTGTTACAGTTCTCCCACAATAATTCACTGGAAAGACATTTTTCATCACAATAAATAGTAAAAGTACCATCAGGTGAATTTTAGAATGTGCAATGCAATGTCTAGCTAATGGTAATCACTGGGAAGCCTACATTTTCTGGATGATCTCAAAAGTATTCTGTGCCTACTGAGTTAACAGCTTGATTCAAGTACTCTTGGAATAATTACTTAAAAGCATTGCAGACAAAATTCACTTTTTTCTTTTTTCAAGACCACCTACAACTGAGATAAAAAACTGAACTAAAAAGGCATACATGAGTTTAAAGTCGCTGTCACTTCTTCTATTTGTGTACATGACACATTGAAAAATAACTTGCTGTCTTACAGCAAGTCAAAAATAAATTTTTACACATTTCTCCAACAGCTATAATCAATCAAAACACAGATTTGTAGTCAAAAGATTAAGCTCTTGATACATTTGAATTTTTTTCTATTGTATTAAAATCTCTCCGT
The DNA here is from genome assembly GCA_013397565.1 of Ptilonorhynchus violaceus. Lineage (NCBI taxonomy): Eukaryota > Metazoa > Chordata > Aves > Passeriformes > Ptilonorhynchidae > Ptilonorhynchus > Ptilonorhynchus violaceus. The sequence continues at coordinate 188,775 of VZRJ01005671.1, read as the reverse complement.
AAAAAATTGATACCTCAGCATAGTCTTTAGTGAAAAACAATTTGGAAAACATCGTTTAAACCAGTAGCTAAAGTAATGCTCAAAAGCCTTACCTAGTAACAATATTTAACTAGTTTAGATCTAAATGTAAGTATTTATTTATGTTTTAAATTCCATGTGTTATGAAAAGAGATTCCATGCTGATAGTTCATGGAGAGAAACAATATCCAGCAAATACATTTACTTGTAAACAGGAGTGTCAGATTTATTTGCAATATAACATCTTCTAACATCTTCTAAGCAAATCTGCCAAGATTTTTTTCCTTTTTTCTTTCTTTTTTTTTGTTTTGTTTGGGTTTTTTTGGTTTTTTGTTGTTGTTTGGGGGGGTGGTTTTTTTTAAATGAGTGAATGAAAACTTTAATCTATTAGGAAATTATGAGTAAGAACTCTGGAGGAGATAAAATTAGATGTGACTCTGACTTTTTATTTAAATGAATTTGAACAGAAATTTTTTTTAAAATGCACGCAAAAAAGGGTTAATGGTGTGCTGTTAGTTCCTGCTCCCAAAGGAGTAATGGCAAAATTCCCACTGCTTTTTCTGAGAATAAAAGGAAAAGACAAATGTGGTGTCTGAATTGTAGTTAATTCAAAATTTTCAGTGAACTGCCTGGCAGTGTTTGACAGGTTTGTGAGACAATCACTCAGTTCCATTGTTATCCAAAGGACCTTTTTTTTTAATCCATTGCTTTAATGTACTGAAAGGGACATAGATTCCTGTGTCAAAACATCGTTATATTGCTCATTGTGAATCTCTAGAACAAGTCTTCATTAAAGAAGGAAATAAGACATATGTGCAGCTTTTGGGTCACACTGTCTTTAAAATAAGAGATAACAAGTTGCTAAAAAAACTCAGACAAGATATTTTTGAGACCAACCCTCATTTTTACTTCTGAAACACTGAGGAAAGGAGCTTGACAGGCAAAAGAAAAAGTCAAAATCTTGAATCTACCATTCACTAGTAAAACTTTAAGGGGATTTATTCTTTTTCAAATGTCTTTCTTGCAGGGATATGTCTCTTCTTTATTAAGACTAAAAACTGCTAATACAAACTAACTGTACAATTAATTAATATATGGGTTGATTTACCTCACACTGAAACAGACATGAATTGCCTTGTTGAGGATTTCCTATATTGACATCTAAGGACACAAGATCAATGGCCAAGGCAAATTTGATATCTCACTTCTACATAAAAAAGTTATACAAATCCTACCCTTAGTATTTATTCTCAATCAGGCGAACTTTCACCTAAAAAACCAGACTATTTTAGAATCTGAAACCTACATCGTTGTTAAAATGAATGTCTTATAAACAGAGATTTTGAATACTTTTACTAAACAAAACTATAACTTCAACAGGAATATATTTGTAACTGTCATAACTGAAATAACCGTAGGACGTGTACAAAAGACAGTGATGTTTTGTTTCAATAAAACCATCCCACAATAACTTTTCAGAACCGAAAATTTGAGATCATTGAACATTACTACTCAAACAGACTTTAGAGCTGTTAACCTCGATGAAGATATGCTGTTCAGGCTTCATTGCAGTTCAACCAGTGAATTCTTTGCTTTCTACACAAAAATGTTATGATGCAATATGGATAGCTAAGAGAACACTAATCTGATTGTAAGTTTTAACCTGCATCAAGAGATCCCTACAGTAAATAATACTATTCCAGACATAAGGGAGGAAGTATGGATTCTAGGGTATAGAATACTATGAAATAATATTTTAAATTAGAGTTAATGAAGAAAACGCCTAAGAAACAACAGTAAATTATAGAAGAGAGAATTCTCCACCTGGCATCTCACAGTAACAGTGATCAAGAACTCTCTTCAACCCTCTGGCAAGTGAAGGAGAAAGAAGAGCTCCCAAATGCTTTGATAATTATCATTATCTTTTTTAATACATAATCACCTGGAGTTTGTGCCAGCAAACATTCATCACCCATCTGTGGCCATGCACAGAAGTTATCATAGCCTAAAAGCTGATGTAATACACTACTGGCTGTGTGACAGCTGGTTGGAAGACAGACTGCAGAAAAATCTGTGATTAGAGGACAGAACCCAGGAGTTCAACCTACAAACCTTCCCTAGGCTGTTCTGTAACTAGCCATGGCAGATCAATGAATTTACTTGTAATGAACTGACATTCCATCAAGCTTAACATTTTGTTAAACACAGTGACCTCTAGGAATTCAAGGCTATGGTCTCTCAGATCATTAATGAATCACAAATATAAGTTTAATTTTGTTTGTTTATGTAAATCAACACGTGATTACAATTGTCATATTGAGACTATATGCTTTAAATATGCATATTTCTTAAACTGCATTTTTCTTGAACTGTAACTTACATGAAAAATTTTATTTTTAACAAAAAAATAAGTTAAACTGTGGTGAATTCTGAATCCTTGTTTTGCACAAATACTTTCTTGAACTGTAACTTACATGAACAGTTTTATTTTTAACAAAAAAGTTAAACTGTGGTGAATTCTGAATCCTTGTTTTGCACAAATACATCAGCAATTTCAAAGAAACATTTGAACACAGCATTTCCCTGATCACCCTAATCTAGGGGGTGGTATCCCTGCCCATGGTAGCTGGATTGGAACTAGATGATCTAAGATCCCTTCCAACCCAACCCATTCTATGATAGCAAGAAAATAGTGAGATCTCCTGCTCCACACACACAAAAAGACAACTTCACTGAGAAAGGGGAACATTCCAGAAATTACATCTTTGTAGATGTTGTGAATTCAATTTAAAAAGTTGTTATTATATTTGGCATTCATTATCATTAACTTTAACCTAAACTAATCTCTTCCTGGACTTCTTTCATTCACTAGAGAGACATATGTTCCTCCAAGGCAAGACAAAACAGCAACTAAGTTTTATGTGGTCTGAACCACACTGTTGGTGGAACAACATTCTTCCTGTTGTCTTCAGAGAGAGACAAGGGAGCTGACCGATATCTGGAAATGCTTCTTCCCCACTCTCCTTCCTTTTTGTATGTGGATCTGAGTAATCACCAGTAGACTTATGGCAGCAGAAATGAACACAGAAATGCCTCCACCTGCAGCCCACCTTGGGGCAAAGTTCAGTCACAAACTGTGATTTTGGTGACAATTCAGTTGCAGAGTTTAACACTATCTACAGATGTAGAGGTTCAGTTGCAGGAAGGAAGTTCAGAACAGCGGGAACTACACAGAGGAACAAAACCAACTGTAACACCCAGAATGAAAAGATCAAAGTGAAATAGGAAGGCAGAACAAGCCCCAGTCTCTTTGAGCATTTTTCTGAAGTGCTTTTCTCCATGACTGTTTGCTCAGTGGGCCATGCCAACAGACATGTGGAACCTCAGAGCTGTGGTGTGACCTCACCAGTATTCATACAACACTTCTATCACTTCTACTTGTTTGAAATTCTGGGTTGAGTGGTTTAACTGGAGTTACTACACTTAGTTAAATTCTGAGCACAGGATGTATTTCTTTCCACCACCTTAATATCCATTAAATACTTGCCAAAAATATAAGCATGAAAATATATTACTTTTCCCTCTAGCAGAAACAGTAGTTTGAGCCAACACTGCACTCATTTAATATTCAAAGCAAATGATCCATTTGAAGTCAGTAGGATGTAAGTCAGCTCAAGATTTTTCAACTTGTCTGCACCACGTCTATAAGCAATGACCAGTTCCATGAGGTTTACAACTTCAGAGAAGCAAAACTCACATAGACCTGAAAACTGTGAACTGACACCATTGAATTAAACATACAGATTCATGACTGTTCTGAAAAAAATGTGTCTTGGCAATCCCTCTAGAACAAGCATTTCTCCCTTAGTTTCTTCAATTTTTTAATCTATCTCTTTTAAATAGTTTTAAGTAAATCAGGTGGGTAATCCTTTTATTTGAAAAACCACCAAAACACTATTTTTGTTTTGTTTTATGAAAATTTAGACTTTATCAGCTCTGTTATTTTCAGAAAAATGTAATTTTATTTATTTGTTCATTTTTCTGTTTGTAATGCTGGCAAGATATATGTGTGTATGTGTGTATGTGTGTGTATGTATATATATATAAATTTTATAATCTAACTATCTCAAATTTCTTAGCTTATATTTTTTCTTCAGTGACAAACATCAGAGGTAAAGGGTATCTTTATGCCTCTGTTTGGAAAGGATTTTGTTTTCAGCAACATAAAAATCACTACATCTTAACAGAAAAACAACTTCATATTCAAAACTAGAAAATGAGCAATGTTCTGCCAAAATATCTATACTGGGACATTTTTGAATAGCAGCTGAAAAAACAGAAAGTTATTTGTTGTCTTACATCTGTCAAGACATGTCTGCAGGGAGACGTCAAGAGACAGACAACTCACATTTCCTGATTATAGTAATATCTTCAACCTTATTAGTCAGAGGCAGAATTTTTTTTCATTGTCCTTCAAAGCATTTTGTTTCTCTTTGATTTACCCTCCTCTTCCCTTTTTTTCATGGATTAGTTAAAAAGCCTAAAAATCTGTCGCATTCCGCTATGGGGAACTGCGGGAAGTTCTTTTAAAATGGATGGTCCAGGACAAAATTAAGTCAAGCAAGACAAATACTATAACTTAGAACCGTTTATTGGAAACGAAAAGTGTGTACTAAAGAGGAACAGAAAAGAGAGAAAACAAGGAAGGAAAAGTGAAATGAATGGGGGAGAGAGAGACAAAAAGAGAGAAAGGAGAGACAAGGAGGGAAAGTGGGCATTACCGCCAGAGCCTTTGGGGGTGCTGTTGCGGTCCAGCCGGCAGGCGGAGTGTGCTCTCCCTGCCGGGGGAGCCTGCACAGCTCCCAGGCAGGTGCCACTGTCAATGCCCAGCTCCCATGGCGATGGGCGGCCGGACATGAGGTGAGTGGACGCTCGGGCAGGGGGCGCAGCTCCCATGGCTGTAGTGGTGGCCCAGCCCACTCATGGGCTGTGGCAGACCAATGCCCATCAGGTGCTCGCCCTCCAATGGACGGATGAAGGCGGATCTGTCGGCAGATCCGAGGGCGGCATCTCGGTCTAGACCACGTCCCCCCAATCCAGAAAGTTCTTTAAATTTCGGTACCCTGTTGGTTCCCTGTCCCTGCTCCCGCCTCCTTGTTTCCCTCATTGGCTGTATGTTTCTTGTTACCACCCCTTCGGTTGTTTCCCATTGGTTGTTGCCTTCCACTCCACCCCTTTTTCTCCCTGTATAAAAACCCCTGCAAATCTCAGATCGAGGTTCTTCACCTCTGGACCCTCTGGATAATAAACTATCTGGAACCTACGTGAGGAATCCCTCTCAGTCCTTTGCTTTCGGAGACGCGAGTTAGTCACCTCTGGCAAGCTAAGGAGCATTCCCTTAGAAGAGAAGCCAGCACAGCAGAAGAGCAGCATAAACCCTGCAGAGGGTTACACCCTCCCAGGCAAGGCGAGCAGGGAGTGACACTGCACATTCTCTTGCGAGGATCTCCTCGCTGCCACACGTCGCACACAGCGATGGGCAGCTGGACGTGAGATGAGTGGACACGGGCAGGGGATGCAGCACCCTGGGTCGTGGCGGGATCATGGCAGCAGGCTGGCGAAGCAGGGTTGGAAGCAGGTGGCTCAGGCAGGGACGAGGCAGGCAGGGGCGAAGCAGGCAGGGTGTCAGGCAGGAATGCAGAGAGCGAGGACAGGCGAAGGCTGGAGCAGGTGAGGGAGGTGGCAGGGCAGGACGCAGGCTTGAGCACAAGGCACGGGGGTCAGCAGGTGTCCGGCCAAGCGTCCAGCAGTGTCCAGCAGGAGGGCAAAAGAGCCAAAAGGCAAAAAGGACAAAAAAGGAAGCCTCCAGCAAGGGCAACAGACAGCAAACTAGAGTCAAGGCAAAAAGGAGTCAGGGTGCAAAAGCAAAAAGCCGCATTGAGGGTACAAAAGTAAAAAGCCGGAGTCAAGGGCCAAAGGCCAAAAGCCTCCAAGCTTGTGCCACAGTTGCTTTTCTACCCCCTGGCTCCTCCCAGGGGCTGCTCGCTGGCAGGCGGCCGTTGGCCCAGTCCCACGTTCCAGCGCAGTCCGTTGGTGGAGACCTTTCGCCACCTGATTGGAGGCCTCTCTGGAGGGCACTGTGCCCTTGGTGGTCTCCTATTGACTGCCTGGTCCGTGGGAGACATGAAATGGCTGCCAGGCAAAGTCTCTCCAGAGACGGGGCCTGCCTCCATCTTCTCCTAGCTGCCTCCTGCATGAAGCACAGCCCCTCCTCCACATTTCTTTCACAATCCAATGTTGAGACAAATCAAAATGGAACTGGTTCCTCACAAAATCTCATTTTGAACGTTCACTATATTTTTAGCAATATTGATTAAGCTGTTATTGTCTTTGTAAAGAGAATGCCACAGTTCTTCTATCACACTAATTTCCACTTTTCTTTTAGTCTTATCTCCAGCTTTGAGGATTGTGTTCAGTTTTTTTAACCTCCTCTCAGCAAATAGATGCTGAACCATCATTTCATTAAATCTTATCAGTAGTAATCTGAATACTTTACCAATATGAAAACAGGTTTTTTTAATTTTTAAATCTCTGTTGACATATTTTTTTGTGGGTATGGTGCAGCCCAGGTTCTGTCCCTGAAGGCGGATCAAAGGAGAAATCTGTGGCATAGCAATTTACACTCCTTACATGTCACTCCCATCACGTCTTCTCTTCCGTCACAGAACCTCAGACCCTGTGACAGGCTAGCGTGGTTTGAAATTCCCTCCAGTTATATTGTTATTAGTCAGTTTAACTTTGTTTCTCCCCTCAGATTTCCTTATTGGTTTTCTGTTATGTATCATCACTTTCTGATTGGCTAAGCTGTGTTACACCTACCTCACTCTGTAACCCCTTAAAAACTGCAGAGAGAGAGCGAGAACTCGTCTCTCTGCTCCGCTCCCCTTCAAGATGTACCCTGCCCTCACAGGGCAGAGAATAAAAACTTGGAACTGTAGCAGATGGACAGTCCCTCTTTCCTCTTTGCCCTCGCTGCTGCCTTATAAACAGCTGAGAAGTGCTTGCTGCTAACGGCTTTCAGGCCAGAGAAGCTGAGGCACACAAACCTCAGTTACCATCAATCGAGCGGTCATTATTTCGGCGGGTTTCGAATCCACAGCCGTGGCCAAGCCAAGCCAGGCACGGGCAGCATGGCATTTTTTAACCCTAATTTTCACTGAGAAGATGTTATTATTTAACAATCAACAATGATCATCAGGTCAAGTGATTACAGATATTCTAGAATGTATCACTGTGAATTACTTGAATTATTTTTTTAGCTGTAGACTGCAATTATTTACAGTGAGTTCCATTGTCACATGTTGTCCTGCTATCTGTCTTTTTCAGGGCATGAGGTCTCCTCCTTTTGTTGAATCTGAAGTAACTTATATCGAAATAAACCAAATAGTATAAGATTCATCAACTTGAAAGATAGAAAGAAATGAGAGATTCGACTTAGACACACAAAGTGATGATTGAAATGGAAAAGTAAATTTTGTTTCCTGTTTTTTGCAGTTAAGTTTTCCAATTTCAAAAGCACTTGGAGAAAATAAATTTAAAACATAAAATTAAATCTTAACATATTTATTTTTTGGTTATCCCTAAGCATCTGTTACAGGTTATTTTGAGAACAGAATACAGTTTGGCTCTGGAGAGCAATTTCTTATCTCTAAAATGTAGCTAAAACTTTTTAAAATAAAAATTTAACTTTTGCTTCCTTTATTCTCTTTAACAGTGAAGATGATAGTAGAAAACAACTTCTTATTTAAGATGTATGATTGGGAAGGCTTATGACAATTTTAGACAGGTACATCCTGCAACATCATTAAATTGTATTCTCATTTGGAGGTGTTTTAACTATAATTGCCCAAATACAAAAAGTCAAGGTCATGTGTTGCTGGCAAGAGCAAACTCTCTGCATAATTTTTCATTATTGGCAACTTTCTAGGAACCTTCCATCAATAAAACATAATGGTTTCCCTTTTTTTCCCCTCAATTTCAACATTAAAATAGACTAATAAAAACATTTAGATAATGAAATATCATGCAGATACATAATTGTAAACTACCCAAAGGCAAAATAAATAAAATTCAAATCACTTTTTAACAGATATTTTTAGTTTCTCAAATCAAAACAAAATCCCAGAAGAAAATTGCAAAACAAAGTTCTTTATGAAGAAAGAAAAATTACAACCATAAGCATATGAAAATATGCTTATATACAAACATAAAAATTTTGTGAGATATCCACCTAATACAATGATGCATTAGCTATTATAATTTAAATAGATTACTGCAATGTTGTAATACTTAAATTGATTAATGTGAAGTTTTTACATTTTACTGATGTTTTTTGTATATCTAGAACAAAGTTGAATTGCAACATTCAAAATGTAACACATGACAGTAATAACTACTTCCAGCTATTTGGATTATTATGGCAATATTGTAATAATTACAATAATTATGATTGTGATTAAATAATTAACTTTAATAGATTAGGGATAATTTAGAATCATTTCATTCCATGAGTTAGTTTTGTCTACACATGCAACTGCAGACAGAAAGAAAGTTCTTTATAGGTTCAAGATTTCACCTTGAATTTTAATTACATCTGTGGTGTAATTTAAAAGTTTTGAATAAAGGTGGAAACAGTATGTTTCACTAAATAATTTGTAAGACCCTTTGAGTTTCCTATGAAGTTTTATGACAGCATTCTATATAATATAGATCACTATAAAATATAGGTATGTCAAATTAGAAGAACCTCAGCTTTGAACTTCACAATCAATTAAAAATAGAATTAAAAAATGTTTTGTTATGACATTTCTAGACTCATTTTGCCATCCCTATATCACAACAAAAATACATTCAAAAGTGAAATATGTAATTTTTAAAGTACAAAACTTAATTATAAAAGAACCAAGTATTCAATTTTAAGTCCATTTCAACAGGTCTTCTCAACCAAAATATGTGAAGTATTTCTTACCATAGTAAATCTAAGAAGTGTGCAGTATATAATGGAGAACGCAGTTACACAGCATTTATCTTTTAAAGAACAATACCCATTATGGCTTCCATTGTCCACCGTTTCTCTGCATATCAACATTATGAATCAAGATCAGTCCCAACCTCTGTTGTTTACTCAGTCTTAAGCCCAGGAGAAAAACATATGTTCAGAAAATAATACTGACAATTATTTTAAAACTTCATAATATTATGAAAGAAGACTAAACACAATTCATCTGTGGTGCAGAGCCTTTCATCTTTAATTTGCCAGTCTTAATCTAACTATACTCAGCAATGCCTCACAGTCAGTACTGTCTGATGGGTGTTTGTTGGCCTATAAGAAATGAATAAATGGTCCATTTTAGTTGCTTCTAGACAGGATATCCTTTTGCAGAAAAATGTACTAAAACTCCACTAACAGCCTTCAATGGAAAGATAAGGAGCACTAAGTATTTAGAAAAAGGGATCTGCTGTGGCCCTCAATAATGTTTCCAGACAGAGTTTGATATATATATATGTTCTGGTTTGGCTGTAAACCAGCAGGGGAAATTAAACCCACACAGAATACCTCGAGAGATTTTAGGTCAAAATTACAATTTTAATAAAAAAGGTTAAAATAAATGCAGTAATACAGAAACACGCCTTAAACAAACCGACAGAGTCACAGTACAACCTGATACCCTGTTGACCAGGGTGGTAGCTGTGCAGTCCAGTTAGGCACTGGTCCTGCAGGAAGGCCTGGTAGTCCAGTCCCGGTAGTGGAGTAGCTGAGTCCAGTTCCAAGGAGTGGAGTGGAATAGCCAGCTGAATCCAATTCCAAGGAGTGGAGTCCAGTCGAGTCGAGAGTCCCGTCGAGAGTGGAGTCCCAAGAGCGGAGTCCCGTTGATTCGAGGGTGCCCTTCTCCGATCCAAACCCCTTGTTTTATGCTGTGTTTCTTGGCTGGCACCTCCCCCAGGGGCGGAGACTTTCACAATGGAAGAGGATCTTCCCGATGTTCTATTGGTTACTTCGGTAATGAGCTTGGATGAGCCCTAGGCTCCTCTGCGATGCTCCCCAGGGTTCTCAGAGATGATCCAGGGTCCTCCAATGGGGTTCAGGCTAATTAGTCAGGCTGGGTGGTGCTAATGGGCCATTAGTTGAGATCAGATAATCAGCTGGGTGGTGCTAATGGGCCATTACCTGAGATCAGATAACCAGGGTGGGTGGTCCTTGCTGTCGGCTGGAGTGCTTATCTCAGCTGAGATAACGAGTCCCAGGTGTGTAATTATGATATTTATCCAGCTTTTGTGGGTGGTAATAGAATATATAACTAACCCAGGACAATATATTAGAAGAGTTTGTATCAGTCTTACTTTTTTGGTACTCTTGCTGCATATAGATGCAACACGTGCTCAGAGGACTTTCACAAATACTAATACTATTCCCTTTAAGATTATATCAATTTATATGGACTGTTGATTTTATTGGAGAAATTATTAGAAAACATAAAATGACATAAAGGTTTTTATAAATAGTTAATTAAAGTAGGCCTCATAGGAGGTGCAAACATAGGGACCACCTGGAAAGAAAGTGCTTACAAGATTAAGATGACAATGTGAAAGTAACACTCCTAGTATAAATATAAATATATATACATATACATTTACAAGGAAAATAAAGGAAATCTACTGTTTGTTGCTACAGGTGACCCAGTCCCCTATATTAAAGATTAATTTCAAACAGCCAGTTAGGAATGTAAGTGATTTTATACCACTACATAAAATTAGAATAAAAAATTAAGTATGTCTTATATTAGAAAAGAAAGCCTGTTTACCATTGTGACAATGTCTTGCTATGTCCATAGGGTAATTAATCAATAATTTTATACTCCAGTTTTCCCATTCATTGCCATTTTTCAAAAGCAAAAAAATGACTAGGGAAAATTTTATTTTTTAAATAATAAATTCTGTTTACATTAAGATTCTGAGAACTAATTTTTGGAGGACACCAAAAGTGGCATAATATTAGGAACAGAATAAGCAAAATATCAAAATATAGGCAAGATTCTCATGTATGTTTAAACTCCAGGCAAAATTACATCAGACATTTAGTGAATGGTGACTTGGTAGAGCAGCTAAGAGAATACTGAGAGAAGAAACAGAATAGCAATATGACAGGGACAAAAAAAGGTGATGGAAAGGAATTAATTCTTTAGAGAAAATTAAGGAAAGAAAAACAAAAGAAAAAAGTGATGCAAAGCAGGTTCATAAATGGTTCTTAACGAAGATGCACCAAAGGGCACTGTAACAATCACTTTCACTCCTATTTTATTTAGTATTTTCTTTATTAATAACCTGGAAGAAGCCATACTTTAATTACATTTACAGATAATACTTCTGATTAATCAGTTAATATTTTCAAAACTCTCTGATAATACAAAACATTATTTTATATTAAATGTCAAATAGTATTACAAAAATGCTACAGCAGATACCGTAAATAGGATAACAATAGAACATTAAAAAATTCTTGGAGGATTGAAAGAATGTAGACTAAATCCATGAAAATCAATGCATCTGTATTACACATCTATACACCTACTCAATATGGTAGAGTTGCTCATGAAGCAGAAATGTACAGAAAGTCCTCTGGGAACAGAGAAGTACCTTCTAAACTAAAGGAATTTTATAATGTTGTAAAATATTATTTAAATATCAGAAAAAAAAAAAGTTGTGAGGATACTCACATGTGAGTATCCATGTGAACACATGCTTTTGGAAGGGGTTCAGAAGTACAAATCCCATAGCAGGAAAGTATTTGTACAGGAGATGGACCTTGGACATAGCAAGAAGGTCATACCTGTGTCCTCAGATAAGGCCTCTTTGCCTTTAGTGTGACAGCTTCTCCTCATCATCTAGTGCTTCCCAAGCATTTTTTAGGGATGGAAATTAAAAGCCAAATCCACATTATAGACTGTGTTTTAAGGATAAAAGTTAAAATTTAAGTATTACAAACAAGGCAATAAATACTTTCACTTGAAATAGATAATGGGTATACGTTGCTGCAACTTTTCCCCTGCTTCTATCTCTCCTGGAAAATTTTAAAGCATATATCTAGGCAATAAATTTGGAATCCAGTCAAGTAGTCTACAAAAACAAAATTTTAAACCCAAATATTTAATAAAAGTTTTAGGTCTTATCTTAGGCAGTTGTTCTAGAAAGGACTCCTCAATTCAGCATGTCTTTTTTTCTTCTTCTGAACATCGTATATTTCATTTTCCAAGAGACATTAATAAATAACTGATCTGTTACCTTCCTGGCATTATTTCATTTACATTGGTAGGGTTATTTAATCTAGCACTATTTCAATCTATCACTATTAAATGAACATTTTAATAGCACTATTAAAATGTTAAGTAAACAGCTACAAAATATCTCTGAAAATGTTACACAATGTGATGTCTGTGAAACTGGACAGTAGATCGGCATCAATCTAATATGCATTCAGGATCATACAGTTCCTTTGTGGTTTCCATAACTGTCATACTTTCCTTTAATTACAGTAATATTTTTCCATTAAGGACAAAGGTCTAGGAACCTGCAAACAGACTTTGAGTCTTTGAGGTATAGCATCAGACACTCGTATTGTTCAATTCAGCTGCATCTGGTCAATGACAGGCACCCAGGCTCTCTGCTAGAGATAATTGGCTTTGACAGCACTGAAATGAAGGGACAGGATGCGAGCATTGTTAATGACATTTTCTGTCATTACACCTGAGAGATGTAAATCTCGTGACGTTCAAGAAGGCGAAATGCAAGGTCCTGCACCTGGCTCGGGACAATCCCAAGCACAAATACAGGCTCAGAGGAGAATAGATTGAAAGTAGCCCTGAGGAGAAAGACTTGGGGTGTTGATTGACATGAAGCTCAACACATCTTGCTGATCTGTGCTTGCAACCCAGAAAGCCAATCATATCCTGGGCTGCATCCAAAGAAACGGGAAGGAGGTTGAGGGATTCTGTCTTTCTACTTTGCTCTCTGCTTCCTGGAGTACTGCATCCAGTCCTGGGGCCCCCAACACAAGAAAGATGTTGACTTGTTGGAATGAGTCCAGACAAGAGCCACTAAGGTGATCACAGGGCTGGAACATGTTCCCTGTGAAGACAGCCTGAGAGAGTTGTAGCTGTTCAGCCTGGAGAAGAGAAGGCTCTGGGGACACCTTAGAGCCATCTTCCAGTACCTAAGAGGGGCCTAGAAAAAAGATGGAGAGGACTTTTTACAAGGGCATGTAGTGATAGGACAAGAAGGAATGGCTTTAATCTGACAGAGGAGAGGTTTAGATTAGATATTAGGAAGAATTTTTTTACTGTGAGGGTGGTGAGGCACTAGAACACATTGCCTAGAGAAGGTTTGGATATCCCCTCTCTGTTCGAGGCCAGGTGTGATGAGGCACTCTATCTTTGCACTATACCAGCATGCTTCCTGATATTCCTACTCAGTCTTACATGCCACATCTACCTTCTCTTTTGTGTATGTTGTTCTCAGTTTTTTGTAAGTGATTACAAAAAAGCATTATTTACTTTAGAATACATAAAATAATCCTTCTTTTCGCTCTAATTTTACCTTTTTTCATATGGTTTCCAAAATTAGTAGCAGTTTCACTTCCATTGTGGCAAGAAGAGGTAATCCTCTGTAATTCCTGCCTGTCACTGTATCTATCACTCCCCACACTGAAGGAACTGAGTTGTCTATGTCAGCTAAAAGTGATTAGTAATTCCCTGATTCCCATAAATATGCAAACCCAGAAATTATAGCCTTCATTCACTGTATTGAAGACTCAAATATATTGCAAAATCCTCCCTCTAACCATTTTTGTCTTACCTATCCAAGTGAACACTGGTCCTTTCTTTGACAAGTGTGGCACAAAAGGCACTTTTCTTAGCAGTGGGACGATTTTTTCATTGTTTACTCATTAGCAGAAGAGTAAAAAGATTGTGCTTTAGGGTGTGTTCAGATAGTCAATGCTGGTGTGTAGCTACACTAACAAGATAAGGGCACCCGTTATTGTAAGTAGTAGCAAAAGAACAATATTACTTTGTGGATAACAGAAAGGAAGAACAGTCAACAGAATTGCTGACTAAACTAGAAATTAACAAATTATCATGTTATACATGACAGAGAAGTTTATAGAGTCATTAAAAAACCAGATCCGATGGAGAAAGAGTAAATGCAAGAGGTTTGTTTGTTTGGAGGAGATGAAGATGGCAAACAAAAAGAACCTGGGATAAGGAAAAACATTTAAAAGGCAACACAGACGGAAGAAAATTATGATCAGTATTGTGCAGATACTTGCTGAGCATTCTGTGTCTGATCACTGCGGGAGAACAAATCTGCTGTTCTCACTGTATGGGTACTTGATCTAGGGGAGTTTTGGAGTTTTTTCTCTAATATTAATGAGGTCTTGTCTGGAGAAAATATTCAAAGAGTCATAGAAACCTCACTGTGGAAGTAAACTCACAGGCAAGGGTTAAAAGTGGAGAGAGATGTTTCTCACTTGTCTTAAAGGATTCTATTGCTCAAGGTACCTCAGTCCTCACATGGGTGAGATTTCTTTTTCCCAAATGTTTCTCATTTCTGTCTCTTACATTGCAATGTTGGAAATAATGAAGAATAACCATGATTACAGGTTCATTCTGCACAATGTCTCGCCAAACTGTAAGATGTTTCAGAGCCTTGCAGACCTGTTTCCCATTGTCAGGGAAATAGATTTCATGGATGTGGTGTATTTTAACAGTTAATTAGGTTTTACTTTTACTCTATGCTTCTATTTAATTAACAGAGGTGGTGAAAAAAGGTATAAAGAAAAACTTTCCTAAATCCAAAAAAATACTTAGTTCTCAAAAAGTGCATCTGTACCAGCAGCTGAATCCAGTTAGTAAGAATAATAATGTTCTTTTTGACATGAACTTCCCTAAAATATATTTAATTTATTACAATTATGTCTTGCAGCTACCTGTGGTTATTCTTCCATAGCAATTTAAACAAAAGACATCTGAGTTCTAGAGCATGGTCTCTGTCAGCTCTCAAATGAAATTGCCAGCTTTTCCCACTACCTATACATAGCCTGGCATTTGTGAGTGTCTGTATGGTCACACACTGAAGCAGATGGTGTGACTGCTCTGGTCGGGTAATTATCTCACAGGTTAGCAGCCCTACCTGAACTATATGTGGGGTTTGACACTGCCATGTTTTAGGGTGGGATATTTCCTGTAAATGTAACCCAAACTGTCATAGAAAATGCGAAGCTGTCTGGGTTTGTTTTGGTATTTTAATCACTTGATTCTGCAGTCAAACTGGGCTTGAGAGTGAGATAACCATTTATAATCTAATCATTAAGCAAGTGCTTAATGATACCAAATACTCGTAAATTTGCATGTAAATATTTGACTTGAAATCTAACACACATTTTACATTTTTATAAATGTGAAACATCAGGAATTACTGCTCTGAATGGTTACGTTTACTGACTATCGTGTGTTTAAAGAAAATGATTACATTTTCAAAATAGAAAAACTAGCAATAGAAGCCTTTGTGTTCCTTACTTCTTTTTTTTTTTTTTTTCCCAAGCTAGATTGTTTTAAAGTCATAGTTTTTAATTTATCACTAATGGATACTTAGAGAACTTACTGGAATCTATTTCTTCCAACAAACAAAAGCCACAAAATATAAAATAATCTCTAAAATATCCTTCATTTAAGAGATGACAGAATATTAGATTCAGTAAATAATCAGAACATGAATCTTACATAAAACATAAATAATGAAATAGTAAAAAAGACATATTTCATACCTTTATATGTTTGGGCATGGGTACATGGATACATGCATGAAAGTATGGATTTGAATAAGTCTAAATAGTTAATGGGGTGAGGTAAAGGAGCAGGAGACTTGAAATGGTAGGTTAAATCCGAAAACTAAATATTTGTTCTCTCATTTTTGTCTTCTCTTTTGTTTTGTAATTGGCCATTTCTGTTATCCTTAATGAAAAATATTAATATGTCTGGTATTTACTAGTAGTCTTGTAAATTCACCACTCTAGAGTTCTGTACCTTGATGTAATACGAATATAAACACTTGAACTCCCTGCTGCATTCCATCTAATCCATTCATTATTCCTTTTCACTGCTGTTTGAATCTCTTAAATTGTATTTTCTCTCTCACAGACAGTTTGCTTCTTTGAAGGAAACTTGACTGGGGGATGAAGCTCTTCAGAAAGAATTCACACAGATCCTATTGTTAGGAAACCAATTTCTTTTGTTTACAGTACATTTATTTGGAATTGTCACACCAGCGTTGGCACAGCTGCAAATTACATAGTGATGTCAGGAAATATGATGAAAACAATAGGCTTAAAAAAGTAAAAGCAGATAACATTAAAATTCTCCCTTAGCCTAGCTGTGTTACAAAGACGTGAGGACTGCAAATAAAAAAACTGACAAAACTATTGTCTACTGCTAGTAAGTAGGTCTTTTTTCTTAGAAAAGTGTAGAATGTCCATCTTCAACTAATTATAACAATATTTATGTCATGAAAAAGCACAACATTTGGAACTCTTTATTATTATTGATTTATGGAAATTATAACATTAAATATTTTTACACATTTGAAATAGAGATGATGCTTAAGTTCCCTTCTGGATTTTCAATGTGTTTCATCCTATTAACATGTTTAGTAATAAATGATCTAGTCTCCTCTGCACTGTTAAAAAAAAAAAAAAAGGTAACTGGAAATGGTAGCCCCTGCTCTGGAAAGCTCATGGCAACTAGACAGGCCAGGTGGTCAAGTGAGACAAATGGCTGTGGTGGTACTCAGAGTGGTGGCAAAATAGATTGATCAGGCAATAGCCTCAGATTGCCACCTGGTCAGCCATTTTCCATGCCTATTTTAAATGGAAATGGCCATGAACATTTAATTCCCTGTTTAAAATAATTAAACTATTGCAGAGATTGCCTGAGTTTAGTGACATTTAATCTCTCAGTCTTTTTAAACCATTATAGTAATCCAAAATCAATCTAAAAGTCATATCACCCATACTTATTACTGTCATTATTACTACTACGAATCTGTTATGGTGCAAATGAATTGCAGTTTGGAGTAGTCTGCTTATAAGTGGCAAAATCATGTTCTAACCAGATGTGAGTTTTAGGCCATGTAAAAAAATCATATATTTATGCTCACCTAGTTTAGAAAAATAGAAGATGCTGTGGTCGCATCTATTTTGTTGAATTTTTTTTTAATATACTTCTGTTTAGTTGTAATGTCAGCAGCTATAAAACTTTAATTAAATTCCATTGTTTCTCTGTGTGAAAGGTGCTGTTTATTAACACACACACACATGCAAATATTTCCCTTACCTAGAAATTCAGATGAAACTGCTCAGGAAACTTGCTTTAGTACATTTGCTCTTACTACAAGGCCGATTTTGTCACCAAGAAACCTAATTTGTTGCATGCAGTAGTATTCTTTTTACTTCTTGTTTGCTTTGTCTTTCTTTTCAACGAAGATTTGTTAGCTAAGTCAGGTTTACAATCACTGGGAAGGGTATCTGAGAGAGAACACAGAGATGTTTCATTATTATTGTGTTTTCAGTTTCTCATGACTGTTGCAACCTTTCTCATTTATCTCTTCTTGGTGTTTTCTCAGATGTTCCTATGCACAGGAGTGAAGTGAATCTCAGAGCATCAGCCCGAGACTGGTGTGTTACACTGACCAGCCAAACTTTTACGTACCTCTTTATGCCTTTACTTTCTTTCCCTTCTCTTTTCCAAATATTCCTTTATGCAGAAGTTAACAGTGAAGACAAAACTATTAAAAGATAAAATAATATAAAAGAAAGCTATTGGAAGCTATCACTAGAAATCACTATCTAGCTATCACTAGAAACTAGAAACCAGTGAAGACAAAACCATTAAAAGATAAAATAATATAAAAGAAAGCTATTGGAAACTATCACTAGAAACCAGAACCACCTTGGCTTCCCCTCATGGCAGGACAATATTTCTTTAATTCTTGCTCCATTTTTCAGTAGTTCTCAGCTCTAGGTAAATGCAATGTTCCATTAATTATTGTGTATCTTTTTCTGTAAGGATGTACTAATTAGATAATTACTACCACAGATGCAATCTCACAGATCTCATAAAAGTAACGCATTATTTTTCAATATTTGTAGTTTTCAATAATACCATGACTGAGAATGCTGTGCATCTGATTCCTAGTCTTCATTTATTGATGACATGAACTTTCAAAATTAAGTTTCCCTTCACAAGTCTTATTGTTCATTATGATCCTCTGTATGCAAATCTAAATTTGAAAATTAGAAAATTGTTATACAAGCGAATTGCTTGATTGATGAATCTAATAGTCTGTCTTTGTATTATGCTGTATTACAGTTATTTTTCTTTCCCATCATTAATTAAAATACAAACAATAAAACAGTCAGTAAAGAAGCAACAAATCATAGTAACATCTTGAATATATATCTACAGTGACAGTGAAAATAAACAGTATAGTTTTGACAGATTACAATTAACTTCAGAAGACCCTAAGTTACTTTTCTCATGTTTTCAAACTGAGTTTCACAGAAAAACGTTTTAGGAAGGATGAAGAAAGCTAGTTTTAATGACATTTTAATATCAGACATTCTCATTTGCCAGAATCATTGATCATTAATATCTGATCCTGCAAGATACTGAATATATTTGGTGATAATCAGCCTCTTAACTCTGAGAGAAATACAAACTGAGAGAATAGCAACTTACAGGGCTCATTCTGTGTTTCACAGATCAGGTCCTAAATGAGCTTTTCAATTCATTGGTTCCACACCAGAGCATTTTTCCATTCAACATTTATAGAGAACATTTATTCATATTGAAAATGGTTGCACCATAGGATGTCATGCAGCTATAGTAAATAGCAAATAGATTATTCAATTACTCTGTACCAGCAGAGACAACAAAGTATGGCAAATATTAAATAAATTCTTTGTTGCATATGCTTCCTTGTTAAGACTTCAGCAGCATTCTAAATCCGTTAACCTTTCTTGTGGTTCTGTCTTCCTTCCAGAAAGGTTGTGTTCCTGACAAATTTAACATGGGCATGATAAATGAGTTATATTTGTAGATGTTGATTGTAAGACCTGCTTAACTTGCTGTCCACAATTCCTGTCATGCTAATAGATGCCTTGTAGCATAAATAAAGACAATTCCCGTAAGTGAGTAGCAAATGCTGTTAGTGATAAAGTACCTAAGATGCTTACAGTCCCTGCACCACACAACTGATGAACTATGCGTGACAAATATTATATAATATTTTAGGGAACACAAAATTATATTTTCTTTAAGAAATAAAATTTTCGAGTTTATTCCAAAAAACTGAATAGAAACCTGCCTTTTAAATTGCTATAGACAAATTCTACAGTTATAAAAAAAATCATTAAGTGAATAAAATGGTGTGAAAACTGACAGTAAGAAAAATATTTTAAATTCTAATAGATCACTGTTTACATTGCTAAAATGTCCTTCTTGGGCAGTAATAAGCAGAACTTTCCTCTGACCATACAAGCATTATTTCTAGATTAGAGCAAAATCCAAAAAGCAGTTAGTCATGTAATTTCAATGGAATTACTTGGTGTCTTATATTTTATTAGCTAGGGCTTTCAGATCTACAGAGGTTCATGCTCCTAAGTCGCTTTGGTGGATTTAAAAAAAGCGTTTTGCTAATTTGTTTAGGCAGCAAAGGTTGTAGAAGCCTCCACTGGTTCTGAAAACAAATAGAATATAAGCTTTGTGGGCTGCCAACCAGTCAGGTTTATATCCAAGAGATGATTAAATAAAAACTTCAAGATAAATATGCAGTAAAAATATGCACAATGGAGACAGCTTTGCCCTTCAGAAACTTTCTTTTTGAGTAGCCAGAAAAACATCACAAATCCACTTTGAAGGAAAGGAGCCAGACTGTGTTATTTTATCACAGAAATGGATTGTGAAGAAACTTAAGTCTCCCATAGAGTCACACGCTCTTTAGTGCTACCCATGAAACAGTCCTGATTCAGAAACAGAGTGTCAGTGCTTTTCACTGAAAATTTATTAACATCAGACAGGTCAACAGCACATGGCAACCATGGAAGAAGATAGAATTTCATATAATCATAGAATACCATTTTGGAAGGGGACCTCAATGATCATCTGGTCCAACCTTTCTTGTCAAAAGCCCAGTCTAGGGAAGGTTGTTCATCATCCTGTCCAGCTGAATCTTAAAAGTGTCCAGTGTGGGGGAATCCACCACTTCTCTGGGGAGATTGATCCAGTGGCTGATTGCTCTCACTGTGAAAAATTTTCCTCTTGTGTCCAATTGGAATATCCCCAGGAGTAACCACTGTTTTTCACTTGTGATTCACTTGTAAAAAGGAAGTCCTCATCTTCTTTGTAGCTATCCTGTAAATACTTTAACATGGTGATAGGGTGTCCCCTAAGCCTTCTTTGCTAAAGGCTGAACAAACCCGATTCTCTCAGCCAATCTTCATATGACAGGCTTTACAATAGTTTGATTATCTTTGTGGACCTTCTCCAGGCCCTTTCAGCCTGTCTGCATATGTTTCGCACAGCAGGGACCAAAATTGTACACAGTATTCCATGTGGTACCTGACAAGCGCTGAGTAGAGTGGGATACTTTATGTCTGCTAGTGATACTCCTTTTGCTGCAGCCCAGCATCCTGTTGGCTCTCTTTGCTGCAGAGTCACTCATATGGAGCTTATTGTTTACCAGGACCCACAGGTCCCTTTCCACAGAGATACTTTCTCGCTGGGTAGATCCCAGCCTGTGCTGGACTCCTGGATTATGTTTTCCCAGGTGCAGAACTTAATACTTATCCTTGTTAGACTTCATAAGGTACTTGTTAGCCCACTCTTCCAGCCCATCTAGGTCTTCAGGGTGGCTCTCTTTTCCAAAGTGCCCACTTCCCCACTTACTTTGGTATGTTCTGCAAAGTTCATCGGTGTACACTTCATCCTGTCATCCACATCACTTATGAAGATACCAGACAGTGTTGAAACCAGTACTGATCTTTGGGGGACCACCTTGTGACAGGTTTCCTGTTTGCAAAGGAGCTATTTACCACCACCCTTGGTGTGGCATATCAACCAGTTCCTCACCCACCATACAACCACTTGTGCAGACTTTAATGCATCAGTTACTCCAGGAGGAGGCTGTAGAAAGCATATTAAAAGCCTTGGAGAAATCTGGATAGACAATGCCCATCACTAATCCCACATCAACCTAGTAGCTTACTTTGTCATAGAAGGTGGTCAGGTTTGTTCCAGTATGATTTGCCCTTGGTGAAGCCATGCCGGCTTTTTCCAATCACATACTTCATCTGACTTGAGATATCTCTCAGGAGGATTTGTTCCATAACCTTCTTAGTGACTGAAGTAAGACTGATAAGCCTGTAACTTCCTGGATCCTCCTTTAAGCCTTTCTTGTAGATAGGGGTGACATTAGCCTTCTTCCAATCTTCTGGGATATCCCTGAATCCCCAAGACTTCTCAAAGATTGTGGAGAGTGGCCTCACGATTATGTCAGCCAGCTCTCTCAACACACTCAGGTGGATATTATCAGGACCCATTGATTTGTGGGGGTCAAGCTCCTACAACAGTTCACATACCAAAAATTCCTTCACTGATGGTGGATCTGAGTCTGAATCAACCTGAATTTTTGCTCCCCAGGCCAGGGGCTCAATTATGCTGGTGAAGACAGAAGTGAAGGAAGTGTTGAGAACCTCTGCCTTTTCAGTGTTGTTGTTGACTAATTCACCTCTCTCAGTGTTTAACACTGGGCTAATATTTTCCTTCTGTTTCTGCCTGTTGTGCACATACCTGAAGAACACTTTCATGTGTTTTTTGACATCTATGACCAATTTCAATGAGAGCTCAGCTTTTGCTTTTCTAACTGCATCTCTGCACACCCTAACAATGCCCTTGTAGTTCTCAGTGGGTATGTATCCACTTTTCCATCTCTGATACAGTTCTTTTCTGGTTTTGAGCAGACTCAAAAGCTCAAAGGTAAGCCTGTGGAGAAACTATCATTTGCTAGCTCCTTTATCATCTGTGGAAACTTCCCACAGAATCCCTCCCAACTGAGCTCTGGGTGAGCTGAAGTTTGCTCTTCTAAAATTTAAAACTTTTTTCTTAGTACTAACCTTCAGCATGTTCAGATGGATCCCAAACTCCACATTATTGTGGTCTTTGCAGCCAAAGTCACCACTAACCAAGATATCACAAAGTAGATTTTCTGGGTTTGTGAGTAGAAAAGCCAGTAGTTGCATGAATCCTCATTCCTGGTTGGCACATCTAATATTTCTATGAGAAAGCAGTCCTCTGTGCATTGCAGGAACTTCATGTATGATATCAGCTGCTGTACTTCTCTTCCAACAAATGTCTAGTTAGTTGAAGTCATCCATAAAAGCAGGTTCTGTTGACCTGAAGCTTGTTTTGGTGACCCAAATATTACTTTTTTGGTCTTATCATCGTGCTGTGGAGGTCAGTAGTGGATGCCTACTGTAAGATCCCCCTTGAGGGAAAGCCCTCTGATCTTCACCCAGAGATGGTCTGCAACAATAGAGTGATGTACAGTTCCCAGGCAGGTGCAAAGGAGAGCTCATTTATTGCAAAAACCAGGCCTTTTTAAGCAGT
The DNA here is from genome assembly GCA_013397565.1 of Ptilonorhynchus violaceus. Taxonomy (NCBI): domain Eukaryota; kingdom Metazoa; phylum Chordata; class Aves; order Passeriformes; family Ptilonorhynchidae; genus Ptilonorhynchus; species Ptilonorhynchus violaceus. Next base: position 165,985 of record VZRJ01005671.1, on the reverse strand, counting down.
TAGGCTTTTATCAAATACATGCCATTGTAACACAACAAACAATAATTCAACCAGTCACCATAAGCCACAAGGTGATCACGCGAGAGTTATGTAACTTGTTTTTTCTACCTCTAAGTCAGCTGAGCTCGTTCCCAGAGGCCTTCTGTCCTTAGCTGAAGTAACAGAGGTGAGCCATGACTTTACAAGAGTAACAAGGCCTTCATTTTGTAAGGTTTTACCTATCCGCAACAACATTCAGTAGAGCTTCCACAATTACCATAGCTGACTTCTATTCATTGATGGTGCTCCTTAACATAGAGTGCAACTCCTCCTCCTCTTCTTTCCTGTCTGTCTTTATCATAGTCCATAGCCATTTATTGCAATCCTGCAGTCATGTGAGTTGTCCCAGTATATTTGTTATTCCAATGATACCATAACTTTCTGACTGAAATTTCATAATGAAATTTCTAAGAAAGGTCTAAGGAAGATAAAGCACAGGGAGTAAACAGAAATAATGGTGTATACAATGATCTCACTTCCTCCAAACATATGTGCACATGGACATTACTATTTGTATGAAAGTTAATCCAAGGCAAGAAGACTGACCTTTTTGTTTTTATTAATATGAAGAAAAAAATAAAAGAATAATACCTAAGGAATAGCAAGACAACATTCAGAATTTTCCTTATATGTAGGTCCTCATCAGCTTACAATGACTATTGTCTGGTTTGTTTATTTCTTTCTTTCCCTATATATCATCAGTATAGTCCCTAGTAAGTTAGTATTGGACTGTCCTTGGAACTTCAGGAAAGGAAGATATTGCTAAAATTCTCGTCAGTCATTTGGAAACAAAGTAATCACAGCATATTTATGCAACTTATTGAGTAATAACTGCATTTCTTATCCTGAAGCACCATAAGATAGTATCTAAAACCGAGCAGTGGAAAAGTAAGGAGTAAGAAAGGAGGAGGATGGGTTGGGGAATAAAGGGTGGAGATGAAGGGCTGAGAAATAAAGTGAAGATAGAATATCAGTTTCCAGTTCAGCTATCACTTTTCAAACTGTTTACTAGTACAGGCACTCTTTGAAGTCAGTCCAGTCTCCTGTGTCTTTTCTGTGCTGGTGGACAGATGACAGATTTGCCACTGTGCCCTCACACCAACTGCATCCAGCTGGTTCTCTTTCCAAATGACCTCCTAGCTGTGCCTATTTGCTGTGTATTTCTAGTCCCTTGATGTTCCATTTATTCAGTCCTGTCATCTTCTCCTAATGTAAAGCTTGTGCTCTCTTGACAGGGGACGTCAGCATCAAAAATCTCTTTCTCTAAAGCATGACCAGCTGAATTTGTACTACAAATACCCTTGCAGATACAGTAAAACCATTCTATTTGTTACTCTCATTTTTTATAATCATGTGTGATTTGAATATCATTATTAAGTATGAGATTTTATTGAGACTATTTATAACCAACATAGTCAATATTGCTGTGAAATAAAGTGTTCTCCTGGGTCTCACCACCAAATCTGTGTAGGAAGAAAAGACAAATGTGACACCCACTGAAATTCTTACTCTTCAGGTCACAATATATTCTTATAGAGCAGCTCAGACTGTATTTTTACATGCTCTTTTATGTGGACTTCAGAGCAGGATTTTGGGATGAAGCATTTCAGACTATATTGTTTCAAAATCCTTTTTAACAAAAAAGCATAGAGTTTTAGTCTGTCATTTTAGTTGAAAATCATTGCACTAGAAGGTAGAGATAAATGAAAATTCAGATGAACTACGAAATATCTTAAATGCTGAGAAATGCTAAAGCATGGATAAATCTATATAGATTGAAAAAAATATCAGATTGAAATCTTAATATGAACCGTCTCTTTTCATAACTTTAGAGGACTATTCAACTGAAATGTTGAATAAAAGCTTTGATAAAACAATTATTACAAGATATGATTGATACTAGACATAGGGTAAACAAGATAAGGTGTAGGTGCAGAGTATCAAGCCAAATGGAATTGATGGCCTTTGAGGCCTTTTCGAACCTTAATGATTCTATGATTCTAAGATTTTTAGATTTGTTTTCATTCAGGTTTCTAAGTAGAAATATTCTATCAAATAGGATTTATGTAACTGCCACAGCTGATAGTTCCATTTAGTTTTGTTGTGACAAGGATAGCATTTACATGAACAGAAAAGTGACCAGAATAGTTAGCCAAATCTTGACCTGAGGTACATACAGAAACATGTGATTCCATTGGTCTGAGCTTTCCCCTTCTGTGTGCAACTGCTGCTACAGAGCTCTGACAGCTGCTACACTAACCTAAAATGTTTTCAGTGATGAAGTGAGGACAAGCAGAAAGAAAGTCAGTGAGAGAAACAGTAGATAGATGATTAGCATGTCACCCACACAGGTCTGCATACTGACTCTTGGCTTTAAGCTGTCCTTGAGGAGGCTGTGGTTCTTGATGTCTTCATTGAGAGAGCAAAGAACCAAAGTCAAACCACAAGCATGTCTTCTCTACATACTAAAGCCTTCACTTTACAGGAAACAGACTGGCTTTTTAAGTTCCTGGCATAGGCAAAATACAATTTTGCATCTCATCCTTCAAAACAATGGGAAAAACAAACAATTGTCTCAGGATAAACAAAAGTACATATACATATACCATTGTGCATTGCTTCTGAATAAAATACTACTTCACTTTTATCAGAAGTCATATGACTGAGTGAAAAACGAAAACAAAGGTTTTACAAGAAAATGTGTCAGAGGAGCTCCATTTTTAATCAATGGCCACCCTAAGTTTGAGTCATTAATCACCCTTTAAACTTGGTAGCTGCCTAAGTTTTTACCAACTTTATGGTCTATCTATACAGTCCATGCCTCAACAGATTGTCAAGAAGGATGTTGTTGGAAACTTCATATTGTTAAAATCAAGTGACTTCTACAGCGACCATCTCATCCACTGAGCCAGTTACTTCACTATGGAAGCCAGTCAGATTGTTTAAACATGATTTATCCAAGAAAAGCCACCTCAATAAACACATAGGAAGATTGCTGAAGTTCTAAAGTGACTGCTGTGTTAAATCCCATATATGTCTCTAGTCTTATATGAGACCAAGATAAACCTTAAAATAAAAAAAAGTTGTTAAATCCAAATCAATTTAAGAAATTAAAATAAATATTTATGTTCAATAAATAAATACTTTTATGTATTGAAATAATAAATTGAAAATACTTTGAAAATACTTTGATGTACTACAATTAAAGACTAGCTTGTCTCTGAACCAAAAGTCACCTGATATTTTGAATGATTTTTGAGTCACCTGATATTGACTCTTGAGTTTCCGTATTTAAAAATGGATAATAAGAGTTTGATCTGAGGTTTTTGGCTGAAAAAAGATGTGTTTCCTTTCTGTCTTATTTAGTAAATACAGTCTGATTTGCCTATAGTTTCTCGGCAGCCATGTTAATCTGTTTGATATTACTTTTATTGGTATATAATAGCTGGAAAAAATATCCTTCCCATAACTTTCCATAGAGAACTTATTCTTCTTTCAAAGTGTTTTAGTTCTTTGCTTCTTTGTTGTTGTAAAGATGACAGTTAACTAACTTACTGTGGAAGATAAGGCCTATCACTGAAAAACAATCTGCCTGATACTGAGAAGTGAAATCCAGAAAAGTCTTTTAGAGTATTTACTTTTATATGTAAGAGGGTGTTTCTGAGTTTTAATACAGAAATATAATTGTGCTTCTAAGAACTTTCATATTCATACATGTTTCAGAGGCATGAATAAAGGATAGTAATTTAATAAAATATCTTTATATTGAAAGCAACAAAAATTTATGACAAATCATTTTTATTCTGTTTGAAGAGAACAGTAAAACTGCTCACAAATAAATCAGAAATTTCAGCAGTCATCTTCAAGCTCCTCTTGCCCAGCGCCCCCACAATGTTTGCAGTGCCTTCAGTTCATAGAAAATTAATAGTGTGTACAGAGATTAAATATCAATAAGACTTCTTTTCTATGTTCCTCCTTTCAGCATTGTGCACAGCATCAGGATATGAGTTTCAGCTCTTTTATGGATTTTCATCATTTCAGAGAAGGACTGAGATTAAGACAGCTAAAGAACAAACACTAATTACAATTTATTAACAATTAATAGTTAACATCCAGCCTCTAGCAGCCACCCCAGCTTTCAGGTGCATCATGTCATGTAGCGTAAGCCTCATCATTTCTGCCGCGCTGCCCGTGCCTGGCTTGGCTTGGCTGCGACTGCCGGGTTCGAAACTCGTCTGGAATAATGACCGCTCGATTGCTGGTTACCGAGGTTTGCGTGCCTCAGCTTCTCTGGCCTGAAAGCCGTCAGCAACAAGCACTTCTCAGCTGTTTAAAGGCAGCAGCTGTTTCCAAGGCAGCAGCGAGAGCAAAGAGGAAAGAGTCGGAAACTCTGTCGCTTCAGTTCCAAGTTTTATTTCTCTGCCCTGTGGGGCAGGTTGTTAACTTGAAGGGTAGCGAAGCAGAGAGACCCCTTCCCACTCTCTCTCTGCAGTTTTTAAGGGGTTACATAGTGAGGTAGGTATAACAGAGCTTATCCAATCAGAAGTGATGATACATAACAGAAAACCCATAAAGACATCTCAAGGGAGGAACAAATTCAAACTGACTAATAACAACATAGTTGGAGGGAATTTCAAACCACGCTAGCCTGTCACAGGATCTAAGGTTCTGTGACGAAAGAAAAGACGTGATAGGAGTGACAGGTAAGAGGCATATGTAGCTATGCTACAGAATCCTCCTTTGATTCGCCTTCAGGGACAAAGTCCTGTGATGGGAAATCGACCCACTCAGCACTTTCACAAACCCTGGGCTGCACCATAGCAACACATTTCTGTCCCAAAATCAGTATCCCAAACATAGTAAGAAAGAATGGACTAACAGGGTAGCATAGCATAGCATAGCATAGTGTAGATGGCAAAGCATGGCATTGCTTAGCATTGAAAGGAACAGAATAAAAGTTTTCTCCTAGTAATTTTCAGCTGTGGTTTCACTATGTCTCATTTCCCAGGCTAACTAGGAAAAGATACAGTTCCGAGTTCACTAATGCCAACTTCCTTATTACCAATTCCTGACAGCTTCTGGACCCAAGTGCAAAGAGGATGAATAGTACAATAGGTAAAATAATTTCCTTGCAGTAATTAACAGCAGCTACATATGCATCAATTGTTTGATGATCATCCTGGAGAAAACAACCCTAATGTTTTATTTTCTACCTAAAGATTTTTTCTTCAAGAATTTAGAAAATCTGTTTAGATTTGTTATTTTAAAAACTAATGTTACAGTAACAAGTAGCAGCCCTTCTTTGATGTCAGCAGCAATTCTGGTTTTTGCTGTCTAAGGTAAAATAAATAAAATGCTTCCATAATTGGAGTAGTTAAATAAATGGAAACTACTCCAATTATAATAGTCCCTAACAATAGGTTTGTTGCTGTGGGAAAGGTCTGATTTCAAGCCACTTTCAGATAAATAAGAATATTTGGATTAGTAGAAAATGTATTGGTAAGAACAATATCCTCAATGTTACGAGAACTGCAATTGTATTTCTTCTGTAAAATGAAGAGCTTTGAGTCTTTGGCTTTGAGTCTTGCAGACTTTGTTTCTAGCATGACATTTTCCCACTTGGTTCTAAAAAACACTATTCAGAAAAAAACTGTTTCATTCATATTCCATTTTCTCAGTGATTGTGCCCGTGAAAATTTCCATATAAAACATAAAAGTCAAGCACTTGTTTTTCCTGATGGGAATCTTGCCAAATGTTGGGGTTTTTTTTTTTTCCTAGAAGGAATATTTTTTGTTCATTAGTTGGTGCAAGAAGATTTTCACAGAAGAACAGAATGGGTAAGGTTGGAAAGAACCACAGTGTGTCATCTGGTCCAACCTCCCAGTTCAAGCAGGGTCCTCCTAGAGCACATTGCACAGGATTGTGTCCAGACTGGAGTTCTTGAATACCTCCAGTGAGGGACACTCCACACCCTCTCTGGGCAATTTGTTCCAGTACATGGTCACTTGCACAGTAAAGTTCTTCCCCATATTCAGGTGAAAGTTCCTGTGCATCGGTTTCTGGCTATTGCCTTTTTTCCCATTGCTTGGATTATGCATAATTTATTTTCTTGATGGATTAAGCAGCAGGAAAAGGTTTGAATGGGAAGTTGATTTGACCAATATTTGTCATCAACCCATCACTATTTCTTTTAAAACACTGGGCATTGACTATCTATTAAGGACTGAACTGTGACCTAGGTGAGTACAGTGTACAAATGAATTCAGTTAATTTACATGCTTGAGCTACAAACTAATTTCTCTATGGAGAGTAATAAGATCCGTCAGAGTGAAACGAGATATATAACTGTGGTATTTCAACTATCTCACTAAACAGTGTGACAAGTGCACAGAGACACTCCTTTGCTGCTCCAAAGGTTAAGCACCCCAGAAGCAGGTCTGTGAGCATTGCAAGCTTACACAACCTGGTGTGAACCTTGTGCAGAGCTGACATATGATCGTATATGTGCCCTTACTGAATGGTAGCTACCTATATTTAAAAATATTAGAAAAAAAAGTATTTTAGCAGCAAGCAGTAGTCTTTAGTCTTTAACTGGGCAACATGGGATTGTACCACAAGTTGTATCAGAATAACAAGAGTTTGCTGAAAGATTTTTGTCTCTCTCTGTGTAATTTCTAAGGCTTGTTCACAAAAATATCTATGCTTCTCACAATTTAAACATATTTAGAGTTTTATTCTCTTAAAAGTACTATAATGATTTTTTTTATACACAGAAAAGCACAGAAAAGCAGATACCTGCAAGTTTATAGGCATGTATGAGTCTGAAACACTGAGCATTTCAAGAAGAAATTTCTTCATTGAAGATAGGTAAAATCCCTTTAAATCTCACTAGATTCATATCTGCATCATTAACTGTCTATATACCTTTAATGTGTATTAGGGGTAAAATATTTAGGTACACCTAAAAAAGTCAATGAGATGCTCTTTGCATTTTAGAATCTAATTAGAGATAAAATATAGTCCTAAATGAAGTAAAAAGGATTGCATGAGAACTACACAAAATTTCCCAGATGAAGGATATCTTTGTAAATGCTCTTGATGTTTTTTATTTTCCCCAAATGTGGTTTTTAAAATGCCTACTTTTAACAATAAAAGAAGATACACAGAGAACACTATATTAACTCTTAATTTATTATGTAGTACCAGGGTGTTGCTATATCTACACTTTATAGCATCAGAGTATCACACTAAGGGCTATAGGACAAGTGGGCAAGCCAATAAAAGTTCATATAAAGAAGAGGAAGTTACAGGTGAAAAAAATGTTGGCTTGTGGTTTAGCAGATTCTGGCAGAGTCTAAAATCCAGCAGATGTAATCAATAGACAATATTTCTCATTGCCTGTAGTGAATTTTCAACTTAGATAGTAAAAGCAGGAACAGAATTTTCTAAAGTACATAAATAGGGAATAAAAAAAAAAAAGAAAGAAAAAAAAGCTTTCTGTTTTGCTGCCTCTTCTCTTTCGGTGAGACAGTAGCAGTACTTCTTCCCTAAAGAAATCATGTTCTTTTCCATAGAATTCTTTCCCTGAGAACATTACAGCCTTGGAAATTTAGGGATCTGCTATGGGGAGAAGCCTACCTGTGGTTTTGTATTGAGTCCACTGAACTCTGTTTTCCAGAAAAGACAGTTACATAGTCTATACCTGAAAAACTGGTAGGATTATAAGCACCCTTGATATGTCAAACTGTAAGAGATTACAACATCACTGTACCTACCATTGCAGCATTCACACTGCTGCCATCATACAGCACCACTTCTAATTTGTGATAACACTTTTAAAAGTAATCAGAATTTTTAATTGTGTTTGTGATATCATAGTGTTAGAACAGCAAAATTTTGGATTTGAAGCGCTTCATTCTGACTTACTTATATCTCATATCTCCACTCTATATGGATGTCATATAACTTCTCACAATTCCAATTTTTTTTAAGACCAATTTCAAGTTATCTCAAATTAAGACACATCCAATACTATCTTCTTGCATTGTAAAAAAAATTTTAAAAATTATGATTTCAATACATTTTTATTAATCATTGTAAATTATTGTAATGTACTACATTGTAAATCGTCCTGTTAGAAAATGTTTTGATGTGTCTCCAAAACACGATTAAAATTTCAATATCAGAAATGAGTTTTGCATTGATTTCATAACCCTGTATGACCCTATTTTAAAAGAAAAAAGTGCATTATTCTCCTCTAAAATCCTGCTTTGACACATTTACAATATTAATAACTACTTTGTTTTCAAGATGCCAGATGTTATTGACATGAAATTAATATACACTTATGTTGTATATTTAACAGTATTTCTTCTGAAGTTGAGTAATTTGCTGAAGATCAATAACTTGAAAGTAAACTTTATTCAAAATCCTGTCATCTCTGATCTCTGCTTTTCCTTGTAGCAGACAGACGTTTCCTGTTACTGGAAAGCTTTCCATTCCAGTCTCATAATGAAGTTTTAAATTCTCTTGGAAGCCACAATTTTTCATCCATTTTTTCTAAGGAGCTGGTCGTCCCAGCAATTTATCACTCAAATGAATACTAAACATGGAAAAATATTTCTGTAGCTCATGGGTTTTTTTATCCCAATAAAATGAGTGCTGGTGGAAGTATGCAGCAATTAGCATAAAAGTTTTGTGTCTCCAAGGAAGCCATCTTTGGACTACAGGGATGGGGATTAGGTGATCTTTTGAGCTTGCTTTGTGTCCTGGAATCTGTAATTCTGTGATTTCTAACTAGAATAGAATATAGCCTAAAGAAGGTTGTCTGGTCAACACCCCAGCAAAACCACAGTTATTACAACTGTTGAAGGTCATATGTAAAAATATTACAAAAAGACTTTTTAATACTTTTTCAAACAGTCCTTATCTCTTTGGATAAGAATTTCTCGTGGAAGTTTCAAAAATAAAATTTATATTTATAGTGATCATGAAGGAGGTATCAGGACTTTATCATCTTAACTGAGTGCTTTTTTCAGGTTATAATTTTCTCAAAAGTTGATATGAAATGGGACCAAAAAGTTAGAATGATTGCTCCAATGGAAAGAAATACAAGGAATGAATAGAGTAAGGAATAAGAAAAGAAGAGGAAAGTAGTTAAATCAATGTATATTATTTTAAAGTGAGAACGTCATAGGGTATAATTAAGTTTTAGTGTTCTGCCTCATGTTAAAGACCCTTTTCAGTTTTCCACTACAGGGTCCCTGCAGGTATCAAATGTGATCTGAGATGACAATTTCTAATTTTATACTTTTTCATGATGTTGAAATACTGTTGGTGAGAGATCATAAGAGAGAAAAGAATCTGCAAAAATTAGTAATAATACTACTGATAAGGTCAGATATTAAATGGAAAGTTCAGAAAACCCTGTGGTACCATGCAAATTAATTGAGAAATGACTGAAAAGCATAGTTCTTGGGCAGCTATCTGCTAATGAAAGGGGGAAGAAGTGATAAGTGGGCTGGGGGATTTGAACCAGGAAATATATCTTTACAGCAAACCTATCAAAAGCAAATTCTCGTAACACAAGTTTCAAGTTCTTTATGACCAATTTCAATCGACTTAGAGAAAACTAGTGATATATATATAGTAGGCTCAGGAAATCCACATCATCAATATATTCACATTAGTCCAGCGAACATCTTTTTATAACACCTCAGACAGTCTTATTACTGATGGTTGCTCAGTAAAAAAAGGTTACATCAACTTATGTGTAGTTTAAACAGCATTATCTACACTTGCCAGCAATACAGAAACAAAATGTGTAACCTGTTAATGCCACCACGGTACTGTGTGTTTACATTTAAAATCAATATTTTTTTTTACATCATACTGTAGGTGAGGTGACATATTGTTGGCAGTTAAATGTGTCAGTGTGGTAGATATCCTTGTAAATGAACAATGTGAAAAAGAATTTTTTTAAGCCTTTGATTTTCTAAAAATGCTGGTGTAGCCTTTATTAATATATAGAGTGGAATTACTTCTCATAAAGGCTGCTTCCTTTTAGCTGTTTCCTGCATTACAGGGAAATGACACGTAGGTGAAAGCAAACCAAGGGAACCAGCTTTCTTCTATGACCTTCTATGCTCAAAACCAAAATAAACCAACAAATAACCCCACTTCACCCAAGCAAACAACCCCAAACTGTCAATATCCTAGAAAAGGTTGGCTTGTAAAGATTATTGCATATAGCACTACTTATTTGTACATAGCATATCTATGTCCCCAAGAGGTCAAAATACACTCAGTGAGGTTTTATTCTCATGCAACATTATGAATGACAGAAAAATACAAGGGTTGCTGCAGTGCCGATAGTTACTGTTAGATAACTCACATTTCTACACAGCCTTTAGTAACTTCTATAACATCTGAAAAACTCTTTTTCTCTGATCTAAGAAGCTGATCTCGTCCAGCAGAGCTGAGAGATATGACATCTTAAAATTTATGAAGCCAACTTCGAAGTTGAGAGAATAGTATTGACAGAGTGTGTGGAGGTGATTGTTTTACAAAAGCATTTCCTCCTGTTTCAATTGACAGTATGTATGTCTTAAGGGACTATAGTTTAAAATTAGGTGAAGCAAGGCCATTTCTCTTTTGTTTAGGATTTTATGTGTGAAGACATATTTGAAAAAGAAAATGTTATGAAGTCTTTTTTCCTCTTATCTTTTTCAAACAGTTTAGTAGAATACGGTTTCTCTGCTTTTCTCTAGTGTAGTGGTATGATTGAAAACCTCCTGCAGCCTTTTTTTTTTTAAATCATAGTAAATTCTTGTTTACCTTGAACCTTTTTTTTTCGATTTCTTTGGAATTTTTTTGTTTCTTTTCTTTAGCTTGCTGTTTGTTTTCATGAAAGGCTTCAGAAATTAGTATTCTGGGGATTCCATTCAATTGCATTTGTTTTAGAATAACAATTTTGAATCTGCCTTACTTCTTAAGAAAAAAAAAACTTAGAGAATTATGAAAGTAATGAAAAACAAACTGATGTTTTTCATTAAACCTGTCAGTTTTGTGGTTCTTTAAACAAGTCTTAATGTCAATCTAAAGGATTTAATTTATATCAAACTGTAGGTGGTGTTTTCTTGGCAGGCCCATATATTTCAAAAGGTTTCAGAAAGCATAAACATATGCAAGATGATAAATTGATATCAGGGTTTTTTCCCTTTTTCCCCTATATTGCCTGTAACTAACTTTCTCAAAACATTTGATTAGCATCCACAGGTCTGCATTTTACAGACTCATGAACCAGAGATAATACATATTTTTTAATATCTCTTTTCTTTCTTGCATTACTCCTTGTTTATTCAAATTTTGTTATCAAAGTTTCAGTTATGAGGAAGTCTGTGCAGTAGCATTCATACTGCTAGAAATCACAAAAGTAATAACTTTTTAGGAGAGTCCATACATCTGACTTGTAGGTTGCTTAGGAAAGTACCTACCATCATTAAATGAATATGTAAAATTATAGAGTGTAGGTGTCTGAATTTTGCTTCAATTACAGTTAGGTCTGAATTGAGTAATTAGGTAATTTTCAATTTAAAAAAATTAATAGGGCCTTTAATTTTCCTGACACAGACAATAAGATACCATCTCCCTTTACAATTTTATGTGTCTTATTTTCCTTTATGACTATTTATGTCCAGAAAGCCTGACTCTCTAACTTTTCTGATTCAGAGAATTTCAGAGAAATTATTCTTTCCCCATTGTAATCCATTGATTACACTGTCCATATAAAAATAAAAGAATATTGAATAAATGTCAGAAATGTATTTGTTATGGAAATATTTACAGAGTAAAAAACTGTGTTGAATATATTTATTTACGAAGCCCTGTTATGACTTTACTGAATCTAAATAGGAGTTCAAATGGCATGATAAAGAAAACAATTTTCAGCCCTGAGCAACAGAAACCAGTGAAACAAATCATGCATCCACTATGGGGCAGTCATTTGTGAAATATGTAATTGATTATTTAAAAGAAAAACTATATCGTAATATCAGTACATGAGGGAAGGAAACATCAAGGACCTTTGACAAAAGGAAGAGAAAATCACAGAATCAACTAGGTTGGAAAAGACCTTTGAGATCATGGAGTCCAACCTATGACCTAACACCACCTTGTCAACTAGACCATGGCACTGAGTGCCACACCCAGTCTTTTCTTAAACACCTCCGGGGATGGTGACTCCACTACCTCCCTGGGCACCCCATTTCAATGTCAAATCACCCTTTCTGTGAAGAAATTCTTCCTAATGTCCAATCTAAACATCCCCTGGCACAGCTTAAGATTGTGCGCTCTTGTCCTATTGCTAATTGCCTGGGAGCAGAGGCCAACCTTTGCCTGGCTACAACCTGCTTTTGGGCAGACGTTGAGAGTGATAAGGTCTCTTCTGAGCCTCCTTTTCTCAAGGCTGAACAACCCCATCTACTAGGTCTCCTCCTGCTGCTGATGGCAAGACAGGTGGGACTTCTCTGACTCCTGATGAGCTTCTTTCAGGGTTGGAAGGGTGTAATTCCACCAGTCTAGTTCTTTCATTCTTCCTAATACTCCTTAGCCTTTCCATTCCTTCCTTAAGCTCTGCCACTAGACAGATCGTTCACCTGCTCACACCTCACGCAGGTGTGTTTTGAACTGTCCTCCTGTAATAACCCGAGTCCCAGACACTCCCTGCAGCCGATGGCCTGGACAGCTGCATTCTTCTTGGGGGGTACTGTCTGGGTTAGCACACTCTTGCTGGCAGCAGCAGCAATGGCTTTTGACCATTTGTAAACCATTGCTGGATCTAGTCAAGATAGAAAAAAAAAACCCAAACCAAACAAAATCATGCAACCAAACGAAAAGCACAAAAAACCCACGCAACCAAAAAACCCACGCAACCAAAAAACCCCAGCCAAAACACCACACCCACCTAACACACAGCCCACCACCAGGAGCTGGGAGGGTGGCTGTGCCCTTCCTGGTCACCCTGTCTGGGCAAACTGCCACACCACATCCCTGTTCACCTGCTCCTGTTGCTTGTGCCCCCCTGAGTCATTTAAATTACCTACAAATGGGCCTGTGACCACCTCTTGCTCACCTGAATGGCTGACAAGAGCCAGCCAAAGAAGGATCTTCTACACATACAAGAAAGAGAAAAGAAAGAATGGAGGAAAAATATCCCAGTAAAAGAGAAAGGAACCCTAACGCTTGTGTTTTGGGCCCTGAGATGAGAAGGCAGAAAGTTTTGTTCTCCCTATTCTGTGTATTACAGAATCACATAGCCACACATTACAGAAATGGAAATTCACACTTTTAGAAATATTTTCAGTAGATAAATGTAATTTTTAATGTATAATATTATAATAATATTGTTCCTTATGGTGGTCAACAAGAAGAAAAAGCACCTTTGTTTATAAGTGTATCTATCACACTTATTAAAAGCCTGACAAAAAACCCCCCAAACAACAAAAAAAGACGAAATAAATGAAATGTTAAATAACTATGTTTGTTCAATGCACTATAGCTCACCTCGGAGCAGCTCTGTATACTATCTCTTTTTTTTTCTTTATTTTTCCGCATTCAGCTCTCACAGGAGTCCCAGTGAATCATTTCACTTCCTTGTAATTTTGCTATTTCTCCATATAACTTGTGTATTTGTGGTACTTTTCTGGAAGGTATCTGTCACCTCATAGTTGAAACACCCTGAAAGAACTTACTTAAGTATCCCACGTGAGTAATTTCCAGCTCATTAGCAGAACTACTAAACAATAATTCTCACTATTGAATGTTTTATAGAATATTTTCTTTGGAATATTACAAGCACATTAAAATACACTGAAACTTTTAACATACTAAAGATGGACAAGGTTTTCCTTTAATACAAATGTCTGCATATCAGAGGCAAGGAGTGAAATGTGATCAAGTGAAAAAAAAATGTTACAGAAGAAAAAAGTTTGGAGCACATTATGAACACAAACGGCCACAAATAGTCAACAGTATGTTCTGCCAGCATCTCTTGGGAATATATTACTGAAATCGCTGCTTTTAGCAATGACTCCTGTAGGACAGAGCAAGAGAGAAATAAGGTTGCCCTTTCCTGGGAGGAGTCGTGTACAGGCCCTGCTTGACACATGGTAGTTAGGGCAGTCCTATTGTTTTCAGCTAAAACTGTGACTGTTGTAGAATGAGACATCTGCAGATTAAGTTTCCCTTTCTTTTTAGAGTACTGTAAATTCTTCAGTATCCTGACTGGGTTAGTAAAGATTTTCTTAATTTTTCCATCTCATTTTATTACACACCCCTGCATAAATGGCTCCAGTGCAGCTGCAAATCTGTCTACTCAAGTGTCTGTAAATGTTCCACTGTCCTCAAAACAAAAACAAATCCCAGGAAATCTACAAATCTTGTTTTTTCATTAAAACAAAGCAATAATAAAAAAAAATTTCTGAGTTCTTCTAAATACGTATACCCAGGAAATACCAGCCTGAAAAATCCTTCATATTCTCTAAATATTTTTCCCTTCAACTTCAAGGTTTGAAGAAAAAGAAAAAATTGGTTCTGCTATGAAATAGAAAATGCAGAATATCAAGAACTGTTCCTTCTTTTGAAAAAAGACATTATTTGCAGAATTACCAATGCAACTGCAAATAGCTTCAGTTCCAGTTATAAATGAAGCAGCTGCTTGAACAGCCTTCAGTACTATGCAAGTGTGCTGCACTAGAAGAATTATAAAAAAGGCAAACTATGGGGTTTTACCTAACCTAAAAAGTTAAGATTTTTCTGTCTTCATATTCACCATTTTTCTTCTATGGTTTTATTTCCATGTTGGAAGGTAAATGAAACCTCTTAATAACAGTAATGTGAATAAATTATATGTCTACACTTTATTGTAATATAGATACAATTAAGTGTATGATAATAATTATTCCAAATGTGTACTTCATTAGTTTGGCAAGTAACTACTCAGAATTTTAAATATTAATTGAAATACATTCAAATCTGTCTTCAAAAAAAAGTATTGAAAAACACAGAAAATTTTCTGAAAAGACTGGTTAAATAGCATAATAAAGTAACCACTGCTTATGGCCTAATTTTTTTTTCCTTTGAGTATATATAATCTTGCTTATGCTATTAATCTTAATATCTTTACATGTAATGAGCAAAATGTAATGGTTGACTCACGAAAATCTTTCCCTTTTACAAAAATATTTCTGTTGGACAGATATTCTTCTATACATATAAAAGACCACAATAATGAGATTTTTAACAATCTTTTTTTAGATTAATATTTACTTCATATTTGAACTAGTTAAAACTAAGTAGCATTGGTGATAATTTTAATAAACTGAACTAATAAGGTAACTAAGTAATAAACAATTTAAAATTTAAATATATATGTAAATAAGAAGACAAAATATTTAATATTATTGTGTTTTTAATATGGTACAGCTTAGCATATAATGTTTATATATTGGATGCAAGCAGGTCTATTACCTGAATATTGTACAGAATGTAAATACAAGCTGGTTCTCTTGGCTATATATTTTAGAAATTTAAGGTTAGAACTTGCATGGTAAAGGCACAGTAAAGAGCTATTACCTATTCCTTTTTTCCCCCTATTTTTTCACTGACCTCCGTAAAATATTATTGGATATATTTTTATGTATCCTTATGAAAATATATATTTTTATTTTTATTGAGTTTGGAGTGGACTATTGTGTGTAACGCTAAAAAATGACCGCTGAAAAGGCCCAACACATTACAAAAATTGCAAACTTAGTTTTCCATTAACATTTTCTATTTTGGCATCTTAAAAAGAGTAGAAGTTGATTTCAGCAGAACATCCTGTGGGGAAATTAGTTCATTTTGCTAAAGTATCTTAATAATTATAGTGACATCAAGGTTAATTGCTTAATCTGTATTGCCATAGTGCAGTCCTGTAGAAATCCCAACACAATCTGTTCTATAATTAGTGCCAGAATATCCATATATAGAGCAAGCTGTAACCTAAATAAATAAATAACCCTTGATATTATTAATAAATAAGATTTACTGGAGTGTGTGTGTTTGTGTGTGCATACATATACGTATGTGTATGTATATATATACACACACATGTATGTATATGTTTATACACACATAGAAAGGGGGTAGATTTCAGAAAACAGAAGTTTTGCAACTACAGTATATTAAACCCTTGAGGAGATATAAACAGCTGAGGTAGAAAATAACTTCAAGCAAGATGTTTTATCTCCCTATTCTTTTCCAGCTCCAGAGTGTAATTGCTAGCCAACACCATTGGATTTGCATCAGGTCCCATGCTTTGCTTGTTCCGTGTCAGAAACTAGGTGGTCAGAGTTTAAAAAGTAATTGTGAAGATCCTTCTACTTCACCTTTTGGGTTAATTTCAATAACATTGCCTAGTGCTGAGCTTACAGATTTGTGTTACTTTGGCACACTTCATTAGCGCGTGATCCCATGTGGATTTATTGACTGTTCAAATTCTGAAGATATGCCATACTGAGCGACAATGTGGTGCCCCTGATAACTCAGGATGACATGATGGTTCCCTTCCTGCTCTCTTCTCATTTTTGGAAACTGTGAGACCATTTGCACATTACTCCTTCATATTAGTCATTAGTTCTTGCTGAATGCTTATTACATCTGAGGCACAAGCTGAGAGTTACTCTGTGTTAGTTAATATAATTTTCAAATAACCAGTATCTGCAGACAGAAGCTAGCAACTGGATCTTTATTAGTTACCTGTATCGTTTATATAATTTTTCAGAAGGGTTGTAAGGAGAAGTTTTAACGTGTTTACTAAGTATGTAGTAACATACAAAAATAATTCCGCTTTTAATGACCTTTTGTCCTGGTTTGAAAGATAGGTGTCTGCCAAGAGAGGCGGGAAACCTTCCTGGGATAGAGGATGACCCTCCTCCCTCTTCCGAATTACTATACTCTTGAAATTACAGGGCTCTCAAGCAAAGATGTGGTAAAAAGAATAACAGTTCTTTACTAGGATTATATATCTATATATATATAACAAGACAGATAAATGGCAACAATAAGAGGACAAACCCAGTCACAGTCCTTTATCTTTCATTGGGCGATTCTCTGTTGAGGCAGAGAGGCTGCGGTGACTCCCCCGCAGCTGCAGGGGGCGCTGTGGCGCAAGTGCGGTGACCTTTTCATGTGGCGATGGCGGCTCTGGCGAGCAGGAGGGGCAGAGGGGAGATCGCTCCTGGTGCGAACCCACGGGGCAGCAGCCCTTCTGCACCAACCTTGGCAGCAGGCAGCAAGCAGCGCAGGCAGGCAGGGTTGACTGGGGAGCGATGGACCTCGGTATCACCCACCAACAGGCCAGCAGAAGGCAGGAACAGCAGAGACGAGCAGACCCCGGTGCCGATCCATGTGGAGCAGAAACCCAGGCTGGAGGCAGAGACGGCAGAGGCGAGCAGCTTGGGGTGGCGACTGGTTACAGCAGAACTCGACCCCTGCGGAGATGTCACAGTGTATCTGTGCTCTGGAGTGAGCCAGCGGAGTCGTCGCAGTGTAGCGGTGTTCCTGGGGCAAAACCAGCACTTGCTGCAGACACAACCATGCTCACCGTACACTGAGTGGAGAAAAGAGAGCCCGGCCTCTGCCCCCTCTCGCCAAAGTCTTGAAAAAGTCCCTTCACTTCTCCCGATGATAAGCTGCAGCCTCTAGGGAACAATCCCGTGGCCAACATTTCCAGCTCTTGTTTCTTTAACTGGGGAAATTGTCCTGGCATCTGGGTTGGGCAAGCAATCCCTTTTGTCTTTAAGTATGGCCTGTTCTGGCTAATCAGTGTGGAATGCGGGTGGATAGGTAACTTTCTTTGTTCATAAGTATTGCCCATTAGTTCCCAGCCAGCCCCTCCCTGCCTATACAGTCTCCCTGCTAGATGGGGAAAGAAAAAAATTATCATTTATCGAACACATAACACTCTTAAAGAAAAAAATTCTACAGATTATATCTCTCCTATTTTTACAGGAATTGGGATAAGTAAATCACAGCCAACACATCTCAAATACGCGCCTCTGAAAAATATGGTAATGGAACAAAACGTGTTCTATCATCCTTTATTGTGTTTTGTACAGCAGAACTGAAACAGAGTCTGTATCCTTGAAATGTACACTTTTTTACACATCTTAAGGTATACATTCCATTTTCAATGTTAAGCCTCTCACTCAAATGTTGGCATAATTGTGATAAAACCTGATAATCGTTTATGACTTTAGATACTATGATTTTTACTTTAAGGGAGTTGATGAGGCAAATTAATTTTTAAAATGGGAGAAATAGGTCCTTACTGCTTAAGTGCATATTCTCCAAAGAGGTATTATTAAATAAGGAAATGTTTCCAATGACACATACTTTAAATTATACCATATGTAAATTTCAAGATAACATTTTCGTCTGTCTTTACCAGCACCTATCTATTTATTTAACAGCTTTGAGTAATTTTTAAGGCATATACTTTTACATCCTATAGATGTCACAGATAGATGCAGCTAGGTATGGAAATGCTTTATGTTTGTACTTCTGAGTTTGGCTACTTTTAAAATAGCCATTTTTTTTTAAGCAGTAACTAAAAAAATGATGTACTCAAAAATAAAATTAACAAACTTCTAATTTGCCTACATTTTACTTAGTCATTGTCTCTTATTCAGTGCCTAATCATCTCCAGGGAAACACAAACCAACTCTCCAACATCTTCAGCAGTTTTCATTTAAATGTTTTTTCGGCCAAACACCACTTTAATTTTGAATGTTCATACTACACAGTGGGAATTTATGCAATTTACAAAGCATTTACCATAGCCATTGAGAGACTGTTGTTTAGAAATTTTGCATGAATCTCTTTCACTTCAACATAAATTCTATTATTTTAACTGTCTTTAAAGAGGCAGTTGCTAACCTCATAAGTTTAATTTTGCAGTCAAATTGTAATTAGTAACCTGCAATACCATCAAAGAAGAAAGCTGAAACTCAGCACGGCAGTGAGTCTATGCTTGTTTTATAAACAAGTCGCTTTCTTTTTCTTTTCCACACAAGTCAAAACAGTAACAACTTACAGAAGATGGGAGTCTTTAAAATGCTCTGAGCTTTTTAAAAAGTTTGTTTTAAAGTGCTTGTAGCTGAATAATATTATTTGTTTGTCTGTTTTCCTCTCTTTGTCCCATAGATACTGCTTAGAAAAGTTTTGTATCTCATAAGATAGCATCCTGATTGATATCAGATAGATACAGGAAAACTATATCCTAACTTTGTTGATTACTTACTGCAATCTATTGAACTTTATTCTTTATTTTAAAAGTGTACAAGGCCATTTGGTTTGTGCTCTGTCACAAACTTCTTTGGTTTTCTTCCAGAAATATGTACAGCAGAAGCTGAGGTGAGACCTGGTTAAATATTAATTAGTTGACTTTAAAACTCTGCCTACAAACTGACTTTTAGTTCAGATTTCTAACTTTTGATTAGAAGTGCCCATCAGACACAGGTAACTATGCAGTGTTGTGTGATTTCAGATTTCAGTATGAAACTTAAAAAATAATATTTTTACTTGTTTTAAAATCCCCAAATATTAGATAATAACAGATTGATTATGTTTGTAAGCAATACAAATCCACATTCATATTTAACTA
This sequence comes from Ptilonorhynchus violaceus, assembly GCA_013397565.1. NCBI lineage: Eukaryota > Metazoa > Chordata > Aves > Passeriformes > Ptilonorhynchidae > Ptilonorhynchus > Ptilonorhynchus violaceus. The sequence goes on along the minus strand of VZRJ01005671.1, from coordinate 146,240 downwards.
ATACCAAGCAACTTTTTTTGGGGAACTTTTGTGTACAACATTAAAGAATGTGTTTACAATGTTCCTGCTGTCATTTTCACTGTGAAAGATACCCGCTGTTCAGCCTTAAAAGGTCACACAGTCTTGGCTTCCCTGACTTAATCAATATAAACTACATGTCTCTGCATCAGAATAAACAGCCACTGCTGCCTCTTCTTCTTCTTCCAGATGAAGTACTGTGTTATTCCAGATCTCCTCTTGCCTCTGGGTCAGTCTTTTCCCACATTCACAGTCAGTGCATAGGGTGACTGTAAAGACAAAGAGAACACTGGAGCAATGTTAATGCAGTTGTATATGACTGATTGGACAACCTCAGCAAAAATTGATCTTCCCGTCACCCCTTTGAGTCCACTAATGTCATGTTGTTTTTTCAAAGAGACTTAAGCGTACTTGATAGACTTGTTCTCAGATATTTCATTCCAACCCCAGAGGGAGTAAAGGGTAGGGTGATAACCAAGGTCACTGGCTATTGAACTGAAATTAATTAAATGATGAATGGCCTTTCAAGATAATTATTATCATACAAGTATTTCAGCACATTTCAGAAGGCCTCCTCCTCAGTGCAGGATCATATTCAGCTAGGTTTTGATTATCTCCAAGAATGGAGATGACACAACCTCTCTCAGCAACCTGTTTCAGTGTTTGACCACCATCACAGTATTTTTCTTATGGTTGACTGAAATTTTCATGAATTTATGCCCTTTTACTCTTGTAATATCACTGGGTATGACTAAGAGTCTGGCTCTATCTCCTTGTCTTGGGGATCGTTATCCCATATTCAGTGTGCCCAAAATTAATGTTTCCCTTTCTTCCCCCTTCCCCCTTCCCAGCTTGGGAGCCCAGCGGAGATCCCAGCAGGGGGCGGGCCCGGGAGGTGCTCTCTCTCTGTTCAGGTCGGGATCAGAGGGAGCAGCTGCGNGGGCTTCTGCCTGCGGTGTGTCGCCATGGCTACCCCTGTGTGCTGGGCTCTGAAACTGCGATCCGCTGCGGTTCCTGCTCAAGGGAAGCCGCCTCCCCTCCTTCCCCGTGCCCGAGCCGCCATTGCCATGTGGAGAGGTCGCTGCGCTCGCGCCACAGCGCCCCCTGCAGCTGCGGGGGAACCATCGCCCCCGCCCCGCCTCACGGGGCCCGCCGCCTGGGGAGTGGGTTCTGAGGGTTTGGTGCTGAAAGTTCTTTACTTTGTCTCCCTTTCCTTGTGGGTGGGCATTCTGTTTGTTAATAAACCGGGGTTTTTTTGGTGGGGTTTTTTTTCACTTTCATCTATTAGTATTCATTCCCTATTGGTGGAAAGGGATTTTTGGAACCCTTTTGGAGAGAAGGACTCAGTCCAGAGTCCTCTCTTAAATTTGTCTCAAAATGGAGACACTCCTTTACTCCTTCCCATCAGAAATTAGTGGACATTTTCCTATATCTCCTTCAGTCAGCCTTGCATGGATTTTGTGGGGGGTTTTGAATGGATTCAGGGGTTATTGTTTCATTGTTTAGTTGAGTTTTTTGTATGGTGTTTGTGTGTGTGGTTTGTTGTTTTTATTTCTCATGTAGATTGCTCATGTTTTAGAATGAAAGTTACTTGAGGTCAGAGAATAAAATCTGAGACTGCACTATAATTATTCTACTAGATAGCAATGACAGAGAAAACATTTTAAGACAAATTTCAGATTATATTTATTTTGATTCATTGCATTACAGCTTTAAAAGCTTAAAAATCTTCAGTCTGTATTCCTGTTGATTTTGGGAGTGTATTTAAAAGAGATTGGCTTTCTTAGTCTACTGATAATTTAAAAAATTACCTTGACAGAATAGGGAATGCATTTCTTTAAAAGGATGTTGAAAAGTGAAAACTATAACTCAGACCTTTTCAGACTAATTTGTAGATTTGTTAAGTAATACACCATGTCTTTTGGTCCATTGTTGGGAATATGTACAAGAGCACCTGCATAAATGGAGGAAACTTCCAAATATATTTCTAAGAAATTTCTATAGACTTTAAATATTAATAAAATTGAGAACTACTCCTAACTTTTTCACAGAAAAATAGACAACATTTCCTTTTGCAGGACTGTTATTCACAGGTCCTTTTATTCTGAATTGTTTTGTTAATCAGAGACGTAATACAGTTTTGCAAACAGTGGTAGTGGCACAAAGGTGTGTGAAGTGGCACACAGTTGTGGTGTATGAAGTGGAAAATACCTAAAGTCAAAGTTATTGTCGGAAGACAAGGATCGTGTGTAGCATGAGATGAGCATCTTTTGGGGACCTACTGTAGCATGACTGTTTTAAGTCTTGATTTGGTGTTGCTTCCTTCTGGGGGAAAAAAGGGGATTGTGAATACTGATAGATATAAATAGACCTGCTCAAATAAAGGACTGTTTTTCTAGTTGTTTTGTGGGTTGTTTTGGTGTTTGGGGGGGTTGGTTTGTTTGTTGGGGTTTTTTGTTTGTTTGGGGTTTTTTTTTGGTTTTGCTTTTTTGTTTTCTCGGTTTTTTTTAAAATTTATTTCTTCTGAGTTAAATGAGGAATACTGTGAATATTTGCTGTCTTGTCAGGTTTGGAATCAGGTCTATTATACAAAAATAGAAGGATTTTGAAATTTGAAATTTTATTACTGAATAACACATATTGATACAGTCATTAAAAGAAAAAATAACTAAAAGGGATTTGATAGTCTGAGTTACACAGAAGGTCAGACTAAATTATCTAATTATTTCTGCTACCACAAATTGAAATCCATTATTGCACCTGAGAAGGCAAAATATAAAAGTGAAGGCAGACAAATGAGACTAATGAGAGAGCTTAGAATTTTGACTGAAAGTATCTCTTGTGGGAGAAGCAGCATCCTGAAGTCCGTAATCTTCCCAATATTATCTGTCTACTGAGGAATACATCTGGTCCAAGTAGCTGGGCTTGCAATCTGCAGATTGAGATGCAGATTGAACTCTGGGTGGGAGCCTGAGACAAGAGGCCGTGAATTGTCAAACCTTTGGGATAACAAAGGACACAAAGATGGGTGGTGCCAGCCAGGTGAATGGATCGACCTCTTGAATAACAAAGATGAAAAGGGGTGACACCAGCCACCTGGATGGACTTGGAAAGGGTGGCGGGAGCGGGGTCCCAGGAGGAAGAATGAGACTTGAGGACAGACTGTGAGGGTATTAAAACCCAGGGATTCCTTTGTTTGGGGTCCCATTTCGGAGGCACCATCTTGATCTGTTTCTGTGTCACTGTGGTGCGAATAAATGGCTTTATGGAACGAGACGTCTGAGACTCTGTGATGGGAAACCTGAGGTCTGAAAACCTGAGGTGGGGAAACCTGGTCTGGCTGGGTGTGAGTGGGGTGTGCAGGGAGTCAAGCACAGCTCCCGTCAGGTCACTGGAGCCGCTGATGTGAAGGGGCTCCCATCGCAGCAGTGAAAGTCTCTGGCCTTGGGAGCCAGACTGCCAGGGAGGCTCGAGAATGGTCAGACTGGGAAGTTTCCTTAACAATACTCTGATATAGTTTCTCATGTTCCGGCGAAAAATAGGTGTCACCTANGGTGGGAGCCTGAGACAAGAGGCCGTGAATTGTCAAACCTTTGGGATAACAAAGGACACAAAGATGGGTGGTGCCAGCCAGGTGAATGGATCGACCTCTTGAATAACAAAGATGAAAAGGGGTGACACCAGCCACCTGGATGGACTTGGAAAGGGTGGCGGGAGCGGGGTCCCAGGAGGAAGAATGAGACTTGAGGACAGACTGTGAGGGTATTAAAACCCAGGGATTCCTTTGTTTGGGGTCCCATTTCGGAGGCACCATCTTGATCTGTTTCTGTGTCACTGTGGTGCGAATAAATGGCTTTATGGAACGAGACGTCTGAGACTCTGTGATGGGAAACCTGAGGTCTGAAAACCTGAGGTGGGGAAACCTGGTCTGGCTGGGTGTGAGTGGGGTGTGCAGGGAGTCGAGTGCAGCTCCCGTCAGGTCACTGGAGCCGCTGCTGTGAAGGGGCTCCCATCGCAGCAGTGAAAGTCTCTGGCCTTGGGAGCGTGACTGCCAGGGAGGCTCGAGAATGGTCAGACTGGGAAGTTTCCTTAACAATACTCTGATATAGTTTCTCATGTTCCGGCGAAAAATAGGTGTCACCTAATTTCAGTGTGATTAATCACACTGAAATCACATTAATCACCTTGAAAACGAGGTGTTTTGATGCAGTGAGAGGATTCACAAAAATAAGTGACTATTAACTTTCCTCTAGGCTTTGTGTTTTGTTGGCTGAAGGTAAATGAAGAAAAACCCACTACCTGGTTTGGGCCTCTCTGTATTTTTGTTTAAATTAGGTTTCGACTCTGATTTTTTAAATTTTATTTTAGAAATATATTAGACACTGAGGTCAAGCACAGGGTAAATTTAGAGGTTCACCTTAAAGAAGTTGCAATCTATTTTTGGAAGTCTGGTCCTTAGACTTCTGTACCACACAGTCTCAATTAACTACAGAAATAATAGAGGTAGAGAAGGAGGGTGTATACCGCTAAGAAATTCAGGGCTAACAAAGGAGAAGCCAATCTAATTTTTATTGAGACAACTATGCTGTTTATACCATTATAAAGGTTTGTTTAAAGAGAAGGTAAAAATGCAATTATAGAAAATAAACGACCAAATTATGAGTTCAGAATACATTACTATGTTTCTCATAGTGCATAATTATAGTTGTGTCATTTTCTCAGTTATATTCAAGGTTGTAGCAGCACTTATATTACAAACCCTGTATTTCAAGGGTTTATAACTTGGCAGCAAGAAATTTACTTAGCAGTGGAAATTAAGACATTAAGCGTCAACCACAGAACACATTATTTTACAGTATTATTTTTTATGCATGAGAGTGTAAGACTAAAAAAGACAAAGACACTAACTGGGCCAGAGGTCCATTATTTTGGCACTACAGCTACAAATAAGAGTAGATCCCTTACTATATTCCGAAAATTAGCAGAAATATTCACTAGCAGGACTGTTAAAATGTTATTATCTGGTATCATGCAAAGTTCCCATTTGGAGTTTTTCAGTACTGGAATATAACAAAAGTAAGTATCTTCCATATTTTCACCACCTTTGACAAGAAAGAATTATCTTTTTTTCTCTGTTTTTGTTTCTCTTGGGTTTGTGGATTTTTGGTTTTTAATAGACATATTTTTGATACTACAAGTGATTCTCAATTCAAGTTTTAATTCACATCTACTATCCTTTTTTCACTTTTCCTCAGAAACTGACACCAGTTTTAGTTCCAGTCCAGAAGCACTCATTGTTATTTGATGTTTTCCCCTTGGTTTTATGACTTTCTACACACATTGAACGGTTTCATTCAACAAATAAATTAATTTGATACAGACTGATAGTAATCTATGCCTTTAATCAATTGTACTGCTTGAGCAAGGGTCATTTAGGTTTTCAAGTACGCAATTTATTTCTTTAGAGGAGTGCAGATATGTTCAACATTATAAGAAGACTTACATATTTACATAATGGAAAGACCTTAATTGTTTTATAAAAGTGATGTTTCTTTTTGACATTCTGTTTGGGATTTTTTTTTCTTGTCATTTCTGTATTTATTTTTCTTTTGAGACTATGTTTCTGCTGAGATATTAATTTCTGGGGCTATTTTTAAATTATTTATGTTTTAAATATTTGGCTGGATTTTAATTACTATGAGAAATAAGTCATTATTATTTTATTTTAACCTGATAACTTCTGACTTTTTTCAATATAGGAATTTGCCTTTATTTTTAATTCTCTGAAGTAATTTTATTTCATCTTTTCCTCTTGTCTTATATAAACTGTAATTGTGAAAACTCTTCAGAGACACCTACCTGCATACAAGTCTTCAGTGTCTGAGTTTTATTGTTAGGTACTAAAAAATTTGCTATGCAGCACAAGTAGACATGCAAACAAGCTTTTCTGTTGACTGTGCATATTATACTGGTAGCATAAAGATGTAATATGAACTCACTGTAAGTTAAAAAGAAAAGCGCTATTTAATCTCTGACAAAAATATCTACAAAAATCTATGAGGTTTTACCAGGATTTCTTTCCTAGGATCCCCCATGTGTCCCTGTTTTATTTTTAGGCCACATTTCAGCTGTTGGTTTTGTATTCAAATGTGTTGTTTCTCCTGCTCCCTCTGCTTGCAAATGCAGTCACATATCTTCGAATACCTCACATAATATGAATAATATTCATAGGAACAACAAAAAAATCTCAGAACTACTTATTCATTTGTGGTCCTACAAATAGTTATAAAAAATGATGAAAACTAAAGAGATAGTAAACAGAGATTCATAAATTATGGAGACTGGAAAGCCTATTTTTGAAGTTTTTTCTTACACATATAGTGAAATTTAGAATTTAGCTGTTGTGTGTGTATGTGTGTACAAGCTATGAGACTGTGCTCTTCACTTTTGCTAATGATATTTTCTCAAAAAATAAAACCTATACCATAGAGCAGTTTTCTGCACAGGCCTACTTTGAACCTAGTAAGATTGCATGTCAGGGAAGAGGTTATGGCCTGTGAAACAGGTTTCCAAACTACCCGTAAGAGTCAGCTTTGGAAAGGAAGTAGCTAAGAAAGTTTCAACATTAATTTCTTGTTGATGGGATGGAGCTGTATGGCTTTGCAGCCTTCTTAGACCTGGTCATCATTTTGTCCTGGCAGCTCTTATAAGCAGTCTGTAGTTACCATATTAAGGATTTTTTTTTTTTGGCTGAAAATATGAAAGACACACACTCAAATGATCTATGTAAATGAAAAAGGAATGATCTGTTTAAATTTGTTGACCTTGGTGGCTAGTGTGATAACTGCACAGTTTTTTTCTGTAGTATTTTCAGTGTTTTAGAACATAACTTATTCTTTTCACTTGTTTACACAACAGGAGTGATTCAATGATCCTGCTACACTCCAAAGAAATGGTGAGTCCATAATTTCATTTTTCATGCATGAGTCACGGTATTTGAAAACTACATAGTGACAAGTCATAAGAAAGAAAGACGTGAGGCATCCAAGTGTGTGCTGAGTTTACATTGCATTGTAGCAGAATGTTTAGAGTTATATGTTTCCCTGATCAGATGATAAAAGAATATAGCCCATTCACCACATAAAATATTTCTGTATGTAAAGCTCTTTTTCTGCTAAATGGGATAAAATTTGCTAACATATATAGAATTGAGTCAACCAAACACCATTTTCTGCCTAGAAGGAAGTTATTGCATACCACCTTAGAAGTCTGACAGCTAAGGTAATTTGAAATCAGCTCATAGAAAATTATTTAAATAATATTTTTCCTTATTAAAAGAACACATACTGGAGCTTCCACTTCAGTTGTTTTGAGCCAGTAATCATTTTCTCCAATCTTTTACAACCACCTGTGACCAGCTGCCAGCTGGATGTAACTCTACTCACCCCCACTCGTTGGGCTTGACCACTCAGCCAATTTTTAACCCAACAAAGAGTACACATTCTCCAGCAGAAAGCTGTAACTGAAATGTGGAAACAATGATCCTAAAACAGGATAAAGCAAGAACAGTTCAAACAACATGCAGATCTTACTTAATGAATATCCTACTAGGAAAAAAAAGGCTAAAGAAAGGGAAAAGGGAAACAAAATACAAAAAATTTGCAAGAAACCAAAACGTTTTTGGTAAACACCAGCAACAAATATACCACATTTTGTTATGTTATGCAAAACAATCCCTAAAACTGTGCTGTGCTAGGCAAAACAATACTGGTGTAACCAACATTAGAAAAATTGAAGGTATTGTTATCACACAGTTTGATCAGCAGCTATATGATGTGGCTGAGAGAGAATGTTGTTGTGTGGATATAAGCAATTCCAAACACAGCGTGTATGCAGTAATGCATATTCTAAATATTTTTATTATTTTAGGAGGTCATCCTCATTCTGTCAGGTTAGTCCAGGAAACTCAACAGTCTCTATACTGACATAAATCTATTTAGGCAAAATGCATTAGAGGTTTGCTATGTACTAGACCTAGATTTAATTCAGAGAGCTACTGAGTAAGAAATTTCCTGTGGTAAACTGTTTCCAAGTAAATATTACTTTTGTTTCCTGCTGAACACCTGCTGGATTGCATATTGCGCACAGCGATATTCATGCCCTAAACAAAACTGATTTGCTGCTATGCTCATGCAGATAGCAAATAATTTTAAAACCACCAAACACTGTCCTACCAGCAAATCCTGAGTTTTGCTAATGAAAATAACAGTGTCAAAGGAAAGTCCTGTTTTGGAAAGAGGTTCACTCACAGAATTGAAAGTCAGCCTAATGCTAGTTATGTGTTGTAGAAATTTTAACACCAATATAAGTGAGAGATGTTGTATTCAAAGGCTTAAAATTTAGTTCCTAGATGGTAATGAAGAAATTAAGTTTTCCTGGTGAGGTTAAAGGATTGTATCAGGTTTCAGGAACTGCTGCATTTGCAGCCATCCATTTCCAGAAACTGAGAAATTATTTGTGATATTTTATTTGTAAAGGAAAATTGTTCTTTTTTTTCTTATTTTATGGGTGCTTGACACCAAAGAATGCTACTAAATATGACATGGATCTCAAAACTTATGTGGGTCTTTTCCACTTTAAATGTGAATATACAGACCTGCATCAAACCCCAACATTTTTCAAAGAACGATGTTTGCAATCCTCAGTAACATGCCTGGAATACAACATTGTCTTGATGATGCTGTATTTGAGAAAACTTCAAAATTTCAATGAAAAAGATACTGTCTGTATTACTATATATCAGCACAGCAGGGCTGAAATTGAACTTGGCCGATGTTGCTTGAGATCCTCTTGTCTTCAATGCATAATTTTTTCAAACAGATCTAAGATGTAAACCATTCCACTCTGCTGCAGTTATACTGTTTTCTTATCTTGACACATATTACATTATATTATCAATATGTACTTAGGACTCTGGTAGCATTGTAGAACTACTGAATTCAGTACTCTGTATAGACTGAACTTTGCCCTGGACAACTGCTGCTCTCTTACGAAAACAAACCCCAAAAATATCAGGATTTACTTTCTCTAATCTTGTGTTACCTATCATCAGATTTATTAATGCCTTAGATTTACAATTTAAAATAACATTAAATGCTGAGAATAAGCATAACCTTAAAAACTTTTATAGGAGGTGACAAAAAGTGTAAGTATAGAAGAAGGTACATGGCTACCTATGGATTCTAGAAAAAAGGAATAAAAATACAATTTTTGGTCTAGGAATTAAAATTACATAACCTTTTAATAACAAAAAGTATAAACAAGGAAAAAGAATCCTATATCTACAAAACAGCTAACTTAAGTATTGAATGGTTCCTGTTTCACATTTGCTTTTCAGCAGCAAAAAAAGAAGCATTTTGGTCATCTACCTATAACAGTGTTTTCTACCAACTTCTCATTATCTTCCCCAGAACAGCTACTCAAGGGGAAGATCAAGCCTGATAAACATCCTACCAGACATAAATAGTCTTCTGTATGGCTTAGGAACTACATTTGGAAAAACTGCAAAATGCAATTCTAGTTATTTAGTACATTTAGTACTAACAATCTATTGTTAACAATATTTTGTTATAATATTATATTAATTATATATAATATATATATTATATTATAATATTATTATGTTATAATATAATATTAACAATATTTTGTTATAATAACAATCTATAATTAACAATCTAGTTATTTAGTTATTTGTTTCCTACTTCTGCCCTTTCTAAGCTCTACCTTGCTAAATTTTGTGATTGTGTAAACATCTCAGAAAACTAAAATGACAAATGTAGATCTCACAACCACACTGTGCAACTGGGGAAATAGTAGCCATGTTTAAATTCTCTGACTAGTCTAGCCTAAGCAGAACACCTTAAATGAAGTCCATTACCAATTACAGGGGTTTTAGTATTCCTGAATTATATGCTTTAGGGTTTTACCTTATCCTTTGCAGCAGAAGATGTTGAGAAAGAGTGTACTGTAGAAAAGGTACCTAATTATTAACAATCTCTTATTTTTTTATCCTACATCTTTTTTTTTGCAGAGAGAGAAGATTGCAGATTATGCCTTTAGTCTATCACCTTTCCAGTGCAAACACATATTCAAAATATAAGTAGGAACATTTGATGCTCTGTGTGGAGGTGAACTTCTCTAAAAAACACTTTAAATAACAGTGTCTGAGACCTATTAGAATTTCTTTAAGAACTGCCCTTAGCAAGTCCATGTCAGCATCAGCTTTTTACCCTGCTGTGTTACTTTAATAATCTGCAACTCCAGTATAACTGATCTGCATTTGTACTGCAAAGGCAGTATGAAGTGGTGGAGGTATCTCAGCAGGTTGTTTAGTGTACATCAAAGGTGTCCTTGTCTGGAAAATGCTAATGGTTATTTCTTGTCATATAAGACCAGTTTACAATTGAAACAAACGATCCTCTTCATTTTTAAGCTATATTACTGCTTTGCAAAAGAAATAACTGATTGTAACTTTATGCAAATTACTATAGCTACAGAAGAGTTTTCACAAGGAATGTCATCTCAAGGACAACACATTATGCTCAGGTTCTACAGGATTGCACAGTGTGATGTGAGAGAGTTAAAATCTTTTTATGGGTGACTTATATGTGTGCAGATAATGGTGTTGATTAAATGAGTCTGGTATATGAAATCATGTAGATCATGCAGGTCTAAACAGGTGTTCTTCAGTCTTGAAGTCCTTGTGAATATGTTTTGATAGCCTGCAGATGGAGCAAATACAACTTTGCTGTATTCATTTGGAAAATTACTTTTGTCTTCACCAATGAGCTTTCTTTCTGAACAGTGACATTTTAGCAAAACATCACTAAACAGAATAGCTTTGTAAAAAAAATATGTAAAGAATCTTCATCTCTCTTTGGATATTTCAGATGCAGTTATATCCACATATTTTGAATATTTATTTCTTCAAGGAGAAATAAAACATTCTCCACATTAATTTGCTTCATATGAAGTTAAAATATTAATAAGTTTTAATAGGAAGACATTTTAGAGATTTATTAATATTAAGATTTGGTATTTCATCCTTCTTCCACTGAAGGAGGTAAAACTGTGGTTACATTATTGTTTTCCAAACAGGCCTGAAACTCACTGAAGCAAGTAACTTCTTGATCGCTTTCATTCCCCACCTCCATTTGCACCACTATTTGTTAATTTGATGAGCTTCATGCTTAGAGCCTCCACACTGTGGGGACGTTTGCATTACACAGTATGTACAAGTCAGGACCTGAAGAACATGGCCTAATCTGTTTTGCTCCTAATTTATTAAAATTACAATTTTTCTTCTTGCTTCTGGATTTCAAACTCCATGCTCCAGGTGGACTTCAACAGAAGAAAAGAAGTGTCATGTTTTGCGGAGTTAGTCTGGGTTAATATACAGCTTTACTTCATCTTCCTTGCTTTTGTATTCTTACAGCCTCTTTTCACTATGAATTTTCACTTGGGCTTGCAAGCACATTTACATTGGACAACATATACTTCTCAGCTTTGTGTATGTTCACTAGGCACTTCACAAACTGCCACATAATTGTGGTCTCCAGTTAAAATGTGTAACTGCAAAGTTAATACAAGCTGTAGGAATGGTTGCTTTCGCTGGCAAAACTGTAGATGAAAACTTGATTAACATGTTAACAGGGCTCTGCCCCTCCTGTGAGCATTTTCAAATCCTTTGTTATCACCCAAACTTTATCAGACTTCTCTTTTGTTTGCAGAAAGTATTGGAGCTTTTTTTGAATGTAAAATTATTAGGCCCACTCCTAAGAATTAAGATTTTGTGCTACTCATTTGCTAATGGTTATTATATCTGTCACTTATCCAAGAAAACATATTCTTTTCCTTTTACTCTAGTAACTCAGTAAAAAGTTGAAGTGAATATGAATACTCAGAATCTCTAGTGAAATGCTGACTTTTATAAATCCCTCTTAGTAAACTGTGCAAAAGAGTAAAATGTTCAGAATCTACTGCTCTTACCACTGCTTGCCAGATATCCTAGATATGTGTGTAAGGATGTGAAGAAGTTGAATGAGCTCACTCTGAAAATTATATGATCTTTCACATGAAGTTATGAATCAAAACATTTCAGAGTTCAGTGTGTATTTAAAATCAAATGGCTTCACAATATGAAGAAGTCAAATATGTCACGTAGTTAAGTATTAAAAAAAAAAGTAAATTAAATCCTTAAGTCCTAAGCAGCCCATGCTCAGGCATAAATTATAGTTGCAATTAGATAACAACTTCATCCACAACTCACAGGCATGCAACTTTTAACTATAAATGAAGAACTGGGTCTCATGTAGATTTTAAAAATGTTTATTTATCATCTCCTTTCTCCGTTATTGAACCCAATGTCATTCTGATATTTATTCACTACCTTTTTGGTTTATGACTTTCACCAGAGAACAAGTGCCTTGCATGATTTCATAGCTGGATTCCAGGTGAATGTACAATGGCACTGATCTGTAAGCATACTGATCTTCCAGGTGTGGAGAATGTTATTTTAATGTTATCTCATGAAGGAAAGGTTATCTGTTTCAGCAGAAGGCCATGGTTCTAACTATAAATGAGAAAAAAAAGTTTAAAAAATGAAAACATTTCTTCCCTTTCAAACATAAGCTAAACTATTTGAAACAGAATGAATAACAAGCAGTAAGATGCTTTGTGCCTAAAAAGACAATGTCATAATAAAATGGTATTTTGTTGTCTTTCATGATGGTTATTTCTTCTTTGTTTTAATATTAATAATTTAGTCTTCACATAGTACAAAGGGTTGTGTTAATATGGCATTGCTTGCAGGCTAATATTTCCTGTATGAATTATAAAATGCTCATGCTCTGGTGGAGCTGAACCTGATAAAAAATCATATGAATTTTAAATAACAAAGTTAGTGGAAAAGGAGATTATATAGGCCAATTAAAAAAATGCCCTCCAAAATAAAGTGTTATGCTTTCTTTTTGCTAGAAGCTTCTGATTATAAATATTATTATTAGAACTTGGAATTAAAAATGTTACTGTGTATTAATATTGAAAATTATAAGGTACAACATTCTAATTATATTTATTATTGCTCTGTTAATTATTTTGACATTATTTTGGTTATTAGTATAAAAGTAAATGTTAGATAGTTTTAAAGAATATATTATTTTAAAGAAGCTGATATACTGTATAATGGCAAAATTTTAATGATATATTATTTATTACACTACAATTATTCCACTGAGGTAGGCACTGTGTAAACATCATATGAAACAGTCATTACCAAAATAACACAGAATGCCCTGTCAAAATATTTAGTAGGCATTGACTTATAAAAATGTTATTATTTATTTAAAAATAACAAATAGCCCCATCAAGAAAAACTGTTGACATTAACTAATACTGTTCTTGCAAATCTTTATGGATTTTTCTATATTTACTTTCTGGATATTTTAAATACTTAGAATTTATCTTTATATCAGCTATATATCTTTAGATCAAATTCAGTATTCCTCATTCAAATTCTGAGATTAAATATTCAACAAATAACAGAGATAGGACTTTAATGAGGTATGAAAGTATGATATAGCCTAGAATTTCACCACCACTACAGTAGTTCAAGTGAGTCTTCGCAAAGTCCCAATTTCCCTATCAGAAACAAGAGGGTAATTGTATTTTCTTACAGTACATAGGGCAGTGAGACTTTATACAAGTTTGTGAGGAGCTTGAATATCCTCAGGTGGAAGGAATTAGGGAAATGAACATAAATTCTCTTGCAGTCTATAAATACAAAGAAGCATTTAAATGTTCCTAATGACTATTATACTTTAGAAATGGGTTCTTCCCATAACTCCGTGCAAATTGCCAGTCTTCAGTAAGACTAGACCATTAATTTATATTTTTAGACAAATATACCCTATTTCAAATAATTTACTCTCAGCAAACACAGTAATAAGAAAGGAAGCTTGACATTAGGGAAAGTGGAATAAGCTGCCTCTGCTATGAGGTGGTGAAGCACACACACGGACAGTTATTGTGGTATAGCTCTGTCCTGCAAACTCTCAGCCAATTCTGCCTGGTCCTGAGCTATTTGTGCCCCCATTTCCTTGGCAGTGGTCAGGAGTCTTGCTTTTTCCTGCTGTTGATGGTGTATCTTCTTTCCATGGACTTATGTGTATATGTCTGTGTTTGTGAGAAGCTTTCTGTTGCACTTCATCTTGTCCAATCATTCAATATAAAGAAGACCATGCATCGTAGCAGTGAAAGTAGCCTGTTCTACACAGCATTCACTCGTCTGTATTAGTGGTAATGGTTATGCACAGTGAATAAGGCTTGTCTTCCCAGAAGTGCTATGACAATCATGTGCCACAGCTCCTTGATGTTTTACCAAACCATAGGACTTTGTTAGGGCTCTGTCCTATTCTGTCTGATAAGAATGAGTCAACAGAACAACCCAGAAAGATGCTGTCTTATATTTAATTACTGAATGAGGAGCACTAAAAACTGTTTTAAGATTATTTTAAAAGGTTAAGACAAGACTCAAAAGACAGAAATCTACCTGAATAAACTTTACATTGTTTAGGAACTTCTGTTTTAGCAAGTATAATTTAGAAATTTTGTTGTTTTATCATTTTAATTCTTCATTAAACTCCTCATTTTATTGTGTAGAAATTGTCATATCCTGACAGCTGGTGTCTGAACCTCTATGAAAACATCCCAGCAATATTTTTATCCCAAATAGTCATGCATAATTGTTAGTGAGGATGAAATTGCTCTCAGAATTTTCATGATTATGGCTTTTCCAGTCTCCCAAATGTACTTTAGGGAAATACAGTTTGTTACCAAGCAAGACTTCTTGTCTTACCAGTGGAGAAGTGTTGGGACCCTGGGCTTTCACTGTGGTAATTAAAAAGCAATTTGTTATATCACTGGGTAAAATATGTAAAGATGTAGAGGTTTGGGTTTGTGAGTTATTAACAATGTACTAGTGGCGAGATGGAAAATTTTGGGTGTGGGTTTTGCTTCTTCTTTCTTCCTTCTTCTTCACCAATCTAAATAGTTTGACCATTGGTTCAGAAAGGCCACATTGCAGACAATAAATGAATAGTCACTGGATTATAAGTAAAAACATGTTAGTTGGCAGTCTGTAATTAGGTAACTTAGGCTTTAAATAACCTTGGAACTCACGGTTTGAGGCCATTTTTCCACCTTCCTAACTTAGAGAGTGCCCTGTGCTGCCTTGTCATAGATAAGAACTGAATAAACAACCTGATTAGAACTCCTCAGCGTCTCCTGTGTCTTACTCCAAACTCTGAGCAAAAAACTCACGAAACAGCAAAGCTAAAAACAGAAACGGAATTCCAACAGAGAAGATTAACCCCTGTGGACAAATGCATTTTTTCAAAGGAGATACTAAAGAGCATAATGTAATTTCGGTCCCTTGTTTCTCTTTGTGTGCTTTTCATAAACATATACTACACTATATCCTACTGAACAATATGTTTATAAACATATTGGGGAAAAAAAATCAATTCTTTTGATTTTGACTAGTATTTTTTCTTTTTTTTTTTGTTTGTTTCAAGAAAATTTGTTGAGAGATAATAAATGACATTTATTTTACAAAGATACAGAAAAATTAATTGAAATAATAACAAGAGCATCTCATAAGCTCAAAAACCAAGAGTTAGAGCTTGGAGAAAAATATTATTGATGATGATTCTGGTCTTGAATAAGTCTGAAAACAAGGTATTGTTTGCTTTCTTTTTGTGGGATAGCTAAAAATTAAGCATTCTGATACCCTCCAGTTTTTACAGCTATGTTTTGCAACTCTTTTAAATACTGTATTTAGTGCTAACGTAATTTTCATTATATTGTAAGATGGTAATATTTCAGTATACCAGTACCATTTTTCTAAAGGCAGATAATTTCATTTTGGCTGGTATGGCTTTTTTAACAATTATTACTTGAAATATTTACCTGAGAGTTAAATGGGTCTGGGGAAAATGTGTCTAGTGTTAAAATGTTTCTAGGTAGCAATGCAATGGAAATCACAATGTGAAAAGAAAGTAATTCACAAATTTTGTTTGTAATCTGTTCTCTGCTTCTTCAGAAATACACCATTAGAAATAATATAGTTAAGTGTATGACATGGTGGTAATATTTCAAAATAGCACAATATGAAGCAAGATCCTGTATTGAAATTTGCTTGCACAGGGGAAACACAGAAAAAGAGAAACCTTTTTTGAAATTAAAGAATCATAAGATATTTAGAGAAAGAAAAGGAGGACTGTGCACTTGAAAGCAAAGATATGTAAATTTTTTTTATGTCATGTTAGCAGACAGAAATAAATGGAACATCTACTAAAAGTAGCAGAAAGCTATGGTCTGAGATGGATGGTTTAGACAAAAATACTGAGTCAGGAGATAATGAAGGAGAAGTATGCAGAAAAGACAACAAAATGCAAGTTCACTGAAATGGTTATGCTGAGAAATATGTGTTAGGATTACATCCTTGTTTCCTTCCTCTCCACCCCAAGTCTCAGTTTCTGCAGCTCCATGATACCATCTTTACCTCTCTTTACCTTTCTTAAAATAAAACTTTACTCAAGAGAAGGCTATGCAAAAATGTTTAAAAGCAGACCTCCATTCCTCAAAATTCCTCGAAAATTTGAAAAGTGTATGATGGATGCAAGGAATATTTGTTTGAAAAGTAATTAGATTTCTCTTTTTATAGTCATTATTTTTCTGAATATTTGTTTTTGAATAGTTGGTTGGAAATAGATTTGTCTGAAATGACTGTCTGATGATTTGCTTACCAAGAATAACCAAAAAAGGTCTCAACTTCATTTCTATAAAACCATGTGATGATCATTTGTATAAACTGAAGTTGAGAAGAGAAGCTCAGCACAGTAACAGAGAAGTGACAACAACAAATTTGGGAATTTGGGAAGGGGGTGTGGAAAGAGGCAGGTTTTTCCAGTGTTGTGCAACTTTTCTTCATTGTGAATGCATTTATGACGTTGCCTCAGCCCAAATTTTGCAAATAACATGACAGAGTTCCTATACAGCTCAACAGCTCTAATTGCTGCATGTCCTTTCTTTTGGAGACTAAGAAAGCACAGGACTGAAAGATATATTTTCCATTGCTCTCCAATGATACTGTTGGAGTATTTATGTGACACATCAGTCTTCATGTGCACTGTGTTGCCAATAAGGTAAGTGAACACATTATCTTAATTGTGGGTAGAATATAGGAAGCAGAGGAATAGTAGGAATGAATACATTAATCAATCAACAGGGGGGAAAAGATGCAAATTATCCGGAATATTTCTGCATGGAAGTCTGGCAGCATTTGTCACCCCTACACCCAGATTTAATTCTCAAAGCTGTCCCAACTTAGGTTTTGTTCTCCCAGTCCTCTGTGAAATCTTAAGTCTGCCACGGATTTTGTAGCACAGACTGAGAGAAAAATTACTTCTGAGAATCACAGAAGCCAATGAAGTAGCTTCACCCTGCAGGGTTCTAGAAGTTCTTAATTTAAACTATGAATCACTTTTGCCACAACTGAAAGGCAGAAAGTCTTAAAGTGGCATCCTTCAGGGGTAATTCTGCCTTTAGTTCTGCACTATATAATTCAGACATTTGGAACAAGCTAAGCATGTGAATCTCTGATGGTGGCCACTGCACTTAAAACCATTGCTGGTTATCCTGTTAGGCTAAAGGAAGTATGCTTTTCTACCCTAAAGTCTTAATTTTAATTTTAGATCCCCTTTAAAAGTGATGAAAACTGATGCCAAAAATGACCATAATCTCGATTTGACTGGCTTTGTTTTCTCTCCTCTTTTCTCCCAGTGTTTGCAAAAGTAAATATAGAGACAGCGTTGTAAGTACAAATTCCAAGTGACTTCGGAAAGAATAATTTATATTCTTGAAGTCATTTAGAGAACTAGATCTGCTTAATAAAATGAGTTTTGTGCTTTTCTCTCATGCTTCAGAGATAAAAAATGTAAATGCTAGTATCTAGGGATTCTTATGTATGGTTGATAACACCAGGTATGTGATTGGTAATAATAAGTTAAATCAGGCCAATGCAGAAAGTGATGAGAGTGTGACCTCAAATCGTACCATTCTTCAGTAAGGGACTAGTGCCTCTGAAAATGTTCAAAGGCAGCAACATCAGTGTTTGCCAAATAACACAGCTGAGGCTCTCTCAGACTACTGAGTAGATATGTATTAGGATTCAGTCTTAAATTTGTGTCAGACCTAAAGTCTGGTTTTCAACTGAATCAGGGCTGCAGATAGCATGAAGATTTAATACCCAATGATTTGTATTTCTAGCCTTTCTTTAAAAGTAAAATTAATCATCATTAAATTAATTTTTAATTTCCAATTTTAATTTTTATAAATACCTAACTAAATAGAGTTTAATTTAAAAATCAAATTATCCTAATCTACATGTCAATTTGTGCCCATCAAAACTTCAAAATCCTATATCCCTGAAGGGCATAATCTCAATATATCTTTCCTTAAGATTGTGGTTTAAAAGCTAGTGGCAAGAAAGAAAGTTTAGATGTATGGGTAGATTCTACATGAGAAGAAAACCAGTTGGAAAGAAATCTGCTTGGTTTAACTGTCTTTTCCTATAAGGCCAGAGAACATTTTCTCCACTTGTTTTTAATATACCTTTCATTATGGGAACTCTTTAATTCCATCATCCCTCACTGCCCACAAAAAACATAAATGAATAATATCAGAAAACTTAAAAATTCAAAACCCAGATACAAAAAAGAAACTTAATGAGTAGTATCTGTAAATAAATCTTCTGATAGTACTTAAAAATAATTTTTTGCCTTAGGAAATTTAAGTTAAAGACAATAGTTAATTCTGAACCCCATTAAAAATATTTTACTACATACATAGTTTGTCTGTTAAGATAATCAGTTTAGACTGCACATTTCACAAATTAGTTTTTCTTTTCCTGAATACAAAAAGATTTTTTTTACTATTTTTCCACAAGGATATTTGCAACCGTATAAGTATTTGGGTTTTCTGTAAATCTAGTTACAGTCATTGCCAAAATAACACAGAATGCCCTGTCAAAATATTTAGTAGGCATTGACTTATAAAAATGTTATTATTTCTTTAAAAATAACAAATAGCCCCATCAAGAAAAACTGTTGACATGAAATTAATGAAACATTTGTGAGAGGTTCATTAAAAGATCTCTGATGTAAGTTTTTATGTCTTAAAGATACTATATTTTGCGAAAGAAATTATTTTACAGGGCTGTTTTGAATTTTAATTATTTTTAATGATAAAAAAATATATGAAGGAAATATTTCCCATTATAAACAGTTTCTTCTTTCATATTTGCAAGAAAATGGCTTTCCATAATTAATTAATTTATTCAATTAATTTAAATAGAAATTCCTTTTGAAAGATAAACACCAATTTTCAAAAATGAGGTGTATTTTCATTTTACATCAAGTATATTGTAAGGTGTCATGAAACGACAGATAAAATTAGATAAACTGTTAGCAAAGATATCTATCAAAAAGCTAGTCATGTATGAATACTAAAACATAAGACTTGAAAAAGCATTCAATTGTTAAAAGAATATAATTCCCATTTTTTATTTCAATACCTCTATCTGGAGCCCTCCTGAAGAACAAATTTGCAATTGAAAAATTGCCTATTTTCTTTTACCTGAACATAATTATGTAAATAACTAAAATATTTGTGATCTTGAAGCTGTCTCCCCTATGGAATCTACTGTAGTACAAATTGACATCAGACTTGCATAATGGTTGAGGTTAGAAGCGCCTCTGATTATCCAGTCCAACTCTCCCGCAAGCCTGTCTTTGCTCTAGACCTCCCCATGGGCCTCAGGGCCCTGAGACTTCCGGAGGCAAATCTAGCAATAAAAACCAAGGTGAAAGAACAGGCCAAGATATTCAATGACTCCGGTTCTTCTGACATCATCTCCTCTGTCCCATATAGCCAGGGGCCCACATTTTTCAAAGTTCCTTTTACTGCTGATGTTCCTGCAGAAGCCCTTCCCACTGCCCTTCCTACCCCTTGCCAGATTCAATATCAGGTGGGCTTTAGCCTTTTAAATCTCATCCCCACATGCTCAGATAGTGTCTCCATACTGATCCTGCTTTCACATCCTTTTTTTTAACTTATGTTTGAATTGAGTGAAGATGTCTTTTTTCATCCATGCAGGCTTCCTGTCACCTTTGGCTGATAACCGAGTCATCACAATGGACCATCCTTGATTTTGAAGGTGATTCTATACATGCACATACACTCAGGCATACACACCAGACCAAACCCCCCAGAAAACCCATACAACAAAACCAGCATTCCTAGACCCCTTTTCACTCTAGGACCATCTGCTATTGAACTCTTACAAGTAGGTCTCTGAACAGGCTAAAATCTCTCAAAGTCCAGAGCTGTGATCCTGTTATTTATGTTTTTCCTTTCTCTCAGGATTCTGAACTCAGGCTTTTGAGGCTGAATGATTTTAGAGAAGATCCAGTAAATCTCTGCAGCACCAGAGATGAGATAATATGCTGCTCTCCAGCTTATTTCTCAACACAAGTAGTCCACCAGTATGCCCATCTCCTGCAGACAAGAAATACTACCAGAGACACTCCCTACAGCTCTAGTGCTGCTGAGCTGTGTCCTCCCCCAGAAACTTGGTCTGGTTCAAAGCCTCTGCTGTTACAGGCACAGCTGCTGCAGTGGCTGCTCTGCAATGCCTCATCCCCATCCCTGAGCACACATATCCTGTCCTGAGCAGAGCTCCAGGCCTGTTTCTACACAGAAGGCTATGTCTGTTAAGTGCTTCCATGAACCATGCTCAAAACCAGCTCTCATATGGCTGCCTCCCTTGCACTTGCTGCAAGGATGTCTGACCATTCCTCACCAGGGGTCCCCTTTTGTCGAGGTCAGCTCACAGAGGTTGTTTGAAGCTGCTAGAGGTTGGCAGTCACAGCACCCCAAGGTAATCCATCCTCATCAGCAGCAGGCACTTTGATATTTCTGAGACACCTCCCACAAGGTTTCCAGTGATCTTGGACAAAGTTCCCAGAAGATCTAGAAGATTGCAAAGCAGAGCCCGTGAACTGCTCCCCTGCTGTGTCTGTTGGCTTAAAAGTCCTAATTGCCTTAAATATAGGATGAGGATATATAATGACCATTGAGATCAGATATGACTCCTGGAATGGGCTGCAGAGAAGTGTCATTATTTTTAGAATAGCTGGTGATTAACAAGCCTCATTAGATATTTTTTGTTTTTTATCTTGTGGATTGAAACATAATTAGAAAATAACAAATACTGTTATTCACATTGTTGCTGCCACATGTAAGTACATAAGAGAAGTAAATGGTATGACATGATGATGATTAGTTTGGGACATTATAATGAAATTATTATTCAAATAAAGGTCAGATTTCTTATCTATTTGCTTCATATGGATGAGAAATGTCAGGTTGAACAATTAGCTATTTATATAGTATACAGCTTGGATCATAATCTCTAAGTGGTGTTTGGTGCCAACACTCAATACTATTAACCTCTAATGAGATGACACTTTAAATCTCATAACATATTGTATAGTTTGGGAAAAACAACCAACATGTTCATACAGGCACACACACACACTGATGCTAGAAAAGCAGTGAGGGGAATTACTTTTCTAAAAACTTCTAAGAGACATAGGTACACCACTTAACATAATTGTATATGCTAATGAAGAATCACCCTCCAGTGTAACTGGACAAAAATTCTGTATTTTAAGTTATTTTAAAAATGTGGACATTATAAGTGCAAAGACAGGAACAGAAATTAGGCAGGATGTAATTACATGTGGAACAATAAATATACTAACTGTAAGTCTAGCATACTAAAGGTGGCCTGAAGACTGCATAAATTAGCCAGAAAAAATGAACCATTTTTTGCATTATATTATGTTGGTATGGAAAAAGCTGATATAGAGCATTATATATTTAAGATAAAATCTTGCTGTGAAAGACAGGATATGAAACTATATATTTAAAATAAAATATCTAATGATTGTTAATCACAAAATACACTTGGAACCACTGCCACATTCTCTCCTGACATTATTTCAATGCCTTCAAATGAAGCTAGACCAGCAGAGAATTTGCCTCTTACAATTCTTATAAACAAAGGTGAGAATTAGTTCCTGCAATGCTGTTACCAGACAGATCAATTTTCAGCTTGCATATACCTTAAGAAAACACATCCCTAAGGACTAAAAGGCAACTACTAAACACATACATAATATGCAAAATGTAACTTTTCATTTCTGGATGTAATTCAATTGAAAGTTGAAGTACAATTTGTTAGTGGCTTTAATAATATGAATGTAATTGTATCTCTGTTTAGGACATTTTTTCTGGGTGTTTCTTGATGAATTGTTTCTAGTAATTTAAATATCATTTGATAAGTTTTTGGTTGGTTGGTTTTATAGATATGGCATGAACTTTCCTTTTTTCCTTTTCCAGTACCTATGCAGAATTTTTATGGCAAAACTTCAAATAGTCCTATGGCTTAGCGACAAAAATAACTAACCCTCCTATAGAGTACTTTTCTTAGCACAAGCCTACCAGGTCTGGAAAGGCAAATTATTCTATGTGGAAAGCATTGGTGTAACTAAGATCTAAATAAGAAATTAAAAAATAGTGGTTCCTGATGTAGATATCTAAAGTCAATAGGCTCTCCCTGATCAGCCCTTCTGCTACCTAGGTTAGACTTCTGATAAGCCTGTAGTTTGCTTACCTGCTTCCTGACAAAGTCTTTTCTGACTCACAGAGGCAAGGACATCCTTCTAAACCTTCAGGTGTCCTATCTGACAGCTATTGTTTAAAATCTAGAGAAGTTATTAGAATATTGATTTCACTGAAATAGAGCTGACACGTTGGGCTTAATTCAGTTATATAAATATAGTAACTAGTGGCATGTGAGATCCCCTTGGTTGTCTTACGTGGCCTCTAGTTATCATTCTAACAGGCTACGGATCTGAAGGTTGTAAAATACTATGAACAACATGAGGTATCTCTGATGATCTACTGTCTCAAATAATGTTAGAGATTTATTTGTAAACAACTAAATCACACTTATGATGACATCATAATTCATGTACCTGCACATGTAAGTAAATCCTTGGTTCTAGGCCTGCCTGCCTTGGTTTTATAGCCCTTGCTACCTTATCCTACAAGCATGCTAGTAGACAATGAGATCTCATAGATAAGTGTGCTCTCCATGTCCTTTTACTGAATTAAAATCAGATCAAAGGAAGTATCTGCAGCCCTAATATTTAGCACTGATATGAAATTATGAAATTATTAACTTTTGATCTCTGAAAAAGTTATACACTTCATGTTAGATAATTTTTTGAAATTATGATGTGTTCTGAAATGTGTTATGATTTTCTGAAAAATGATGTGTTCAAAATGACCCATGTGCCATGATAACTCATTTGTTCCTTTTTTGGGAACTCAGCTCAAGAACTTTCAGTCATGTCACATCCACTCATCCTCCTCTACCTTCTGCATTTGATATCCACAGAATCTATACTGCAGTTTCCCCAGAAAACAGACACTTTTCATTTTCATTTTTAGGCTGCAGGAGAATCCCTGCTCTGGTGCCTGCAGCACGTCCTCCCCCTCCTTCTTCATTGCCCTTGATGTCTTGCAGGGCTGTTTCTCTCATGTATTTTCACCCCCATCCCCAGTTGCTGTTGCACAGCAGTAGTTCCCCCTTCTTAAATACATTATCCCAGAGGAACTACCACCTTTACTTATGGGCTCAGTCCTGGAGCGTGGCATTCCCTTTTAGAGTCAGCTGGCATTGAATCTGTTGGACACTAGGGAAGATTCTACTCAGCTGCTCAATAAACATATAAGGTTGTAACAGTAAATGCTTTGCTCTAGGGAAATTTCTACCCTTTCTTAAAATCAGTGCAGTTCTTCTTTCCTGAGACCTTATTGAGGTACTGTATTCACATAATATTATGTTTGTTTCCTGCAGAGAATTTTGTTTGGGAAAGATCTCAATCTGTGGCTATTTCCAAATTTCCTTGGGCCTCTAGACACGATGAAGTCTCTACTTTTTTTTTTCTTTCTTTATTCTTTCTTTCCTTTTTTTTTTTCCATGAGTCTGAAAATTACAGAGGGGTGGATTAGCAGATTTGTTGCTTACAGAGTGATAACACTACTGAGAAATTCTGTAAAAATTATAGCAAAATAGCTTATGAAAAGATTGCATGACTTTTGCACATTATTTATAGCTTTAATTAGAACAGCCAAAGCTTTAAGATTCAGTGAAATAAATTTTCAGCCAAATTTTCTTTATTGGAGGGCAAGCAAGCAATGCTAAATCTCTTAATTAAATTTCTATAGAGTTTCTGGTTTTTTGGCTCAGGGTGTCCCATGTTCTGCCCCCAGTTTATTTATTTTGCCACTTACGTTAAAAGAGACCCTGGGACTTAAAACTACTGAATATTCCCTGGCTGCAGGGAAATAGTTACACTTCTGAGGTTTGTTTGTTGGTAGTAGAATAGTGCATTGAATTATTGTGTCTGACAAAGATATGTTTTTCAGTCTCGTTTTTCAGTTCCTTATGTTATTACTGCTGTTTTAGTGTTATCAAATAGTTTAATTTTTCATTAGTTAAGGTGTTAAATGCCACTGGTTGTATCAACAACACCAAACCTCAGATTTCAGATATACTATTGTGTTGAATTATTTTATATGAATCTCCACTTTTTGCTACCTCACAATTTTACCTGCATATTTTTCACTTACTCCCTTAAAACAAACAAACAAACAAACAAACAACACCCCCATTTTTTTTTGCCAATGAGGCGTAATTTAGAGAAAAAACAATACTTGCTTGCCTGGAGCATGTTTATATTCCAGCTGTGTAATAACATGCAATCTGTTTCCATGACCACAATTTCACTCATATTCATTCTGTCATGTCTTACAAAGGTATAAAGTAAGATAATTACTTTCAAATGTTATATTAATAGTACAGATAAAAATTAAACACTTTCTTCTTAAGAATTTTAGGTTTGAGTACTTTTCTTTATATGAAAGTTTGCCATGTGTTTTTTTCATTTCTCCACACATTTTTCGGTATAAAGTTTTGCTACTGGTTGTGTACAAAAGTGTTCCTGCTCTTGGTAAAAGAATGTCATGCAACTAAGGTAATTGGAGAGGTAATTCACTTAAACTGTTGAATTTTCATGATGAGTTGTTAATATGTTTCTGTTCAGAGCATTTCACAGATATTACTACCTATAAGTAAAACTTCTGAAGAAAATATGAACACTTGTGTAATAAGAAGTGCTCATGCCAGGACTAGTTGAGCATCTCAGCAAAGATATGAATTGCTGCCAAATGTGGATACACGAAAGATCTTTCTCTCTCTGAAATTCTTTCCTGATTAATCAAGTATGTTAGGATATTCTGATTTTCAAAATAAGACCTAGCAGTATTAAACTATGAATTACAGGAAACAACATAATTTATTCCTTCCTATGTATTTCTGACCTAAATAAAATCACTATAACTCTCTTCAAATGAATTAATGAGATGATACTGAAACATAAATAGATGATAGATAAATAGATAGATCAATAAATGATAGATAAATATAACAGAATCATAGAATATCCTGAGTTGGAAAGGACAGACAAGGGCCATTGAGTCCAACCCCTGAATATTTTAGATATTAGATATTTTATATCTCTTCCTTAACCAGAGCTCCCAAAAATAAAGAAAGTTTCTTATTTGGAAAGTATTTTCATAATTACATTTTTGTTTCTTTCATAGTAGCTACAAGCTGAAAAATGTTTTGTTAACAGTAAATAAAGAGACAGTGGGAGCTAGATGGAAAAAAAAGTCTTGGTATGTTTAATGCAATTTCCTGTAGACGTGCCTAAGTCCAAAAATTCTGAATGAAAATATTTCAGTCATTCGTTCTTTGCTCTTCCTGAGATCAGTTACCTTGAAAACCTGAAGCCAGAAACACTTAGAGACCATGCAAAATACTTAAGATGGTCATACCCCCTAAAAACTAAAGCTGAGATCAGTGATATTAGAAAGTTCTATATAATAGCATACCTTGTTTCTACATGCTTGGAGTTCTAGGAGAGAAAAAGTGACAATCTCTGCAACAATTTACATTCTCATAATCATGAGGTGACTGTTTGGAGTAAGGATCAGTATTGAGGGACTCTTTCTGGAAGCCTTGCCAGTGTTCAGAAAAGGGTGCAAGGCTCTTGGAAGCAAAAAAGAGGTTCTGACCTGAAGCCTTCTGACTCAGGGTCTAGCTGAATTCTGGGTTCTGTTCTAGGAGTCAGCATGCCTGAAGGTTGGGTGAAAGCAACTAANCACCTCAAAGAGTGAGAGGATTTGAACCCCTCAAGCTGGGACACTGGCTTTGAGTAATTCTTCTCTTCTGGAAGTTGAGTGAAAGAAGCCTCAGCCCACCATATCATTCAGGTTTGGTAAGTCATATGAGCTTCTAAACTATACTATTCCTTGCCTAGTCATTGTATTGACCTATATCGTGCACTATATAACTCACTAGTGAAACCTCTTGTTACCCTGTGTAGTTAGCAATTGGTATATTCAAACCTGTTACTGACGATGGCACAGTGTTTATTAATATCCCTCTTGTTTTATCCCTGTGTAGTAATAGTCTGGTTTAAGTGTTATGTCTGTTTTGTGTCTATTAATAAATAATTCATTCTATAATAGACTGAATCAGCCATCATTAAAGAACCTATGAATGAGAGTGTGTCTTGGGGTGCTGGTCACCCTCTATAATGTAACTGCCTGCTGCCAAAGGCCTGGGCAAAAGGCAGGATCTGATTTAACCCACATATTCCATTTGTAACACAGTATAAAAATAATCCTATAGTGTAATTATTTAGGTGTATATGAATAAAGATATATTTTTTGTCAATTAAATTAGCAGAATATTTAGAAAACCCCTTTTGTTTACATTTAATTGACCAAATACATTCTATTAAATTGACTGTACAGCAAAGATCTTTAGAGTAATTATATGTGAGATGGAGTAATTTTCTAAAGTTAAATACCCATGGTATTTCTGGTTTTTCACTCCTGATATGATTCATGTCAAAATATTCCACAATTCTTTTGAAGAAATACCACCTGCTAAAGATCTTATCCTTTAGCATGTTGGTGCATCTCCTTTCATTCAAAAGTATCATTTCTCCTTGTGATTTCTAGCAAAGACTAACACAGCTGAAAGGGGGAGTTTACAACTAATTCAGAGAATGTTGCTCTGATGTGATTTTAAGAGTGTTTATGCTACATTTAAGGTACAGAAAATCAAAGCAGCATAGCTGTCATGTTTGAGTGCCCCCATAAATAGAATTCTATTCTAGTAGAACTAATTGGTGCAAATGTTGGCTTGTTACAAAAGCTAGTACAACATATTCATAATCACCAACGATTATGGAACTCAAGCATAAGAAACCATATCCCACATCCAAAAAGAAAGAAAAGAAAGAAATGTAATTTGCTTCTTACAGTTTCTTTCAAGACATGAACACTGAATGAGATGCCACCTAAATGGTCTTAACTAGTTTTTTACACTTTTCCTCATATGTTTGTGTCTCTACAGGTTGATTTGTAGATCCTGGTCTGAAATTCCCCTTTCTGGGTGAAATTCAGAAGTCAAAGCTAGCCCCATAAAATTTATATAAGATGGGGGTGTAGAATCATGTGTGTAAGGTCCCAACAGCCAGGTTTTTTCTGCTACACAGATTAACCATTAAGAAATATAAAAGAATATTTTCCTGTCCAAAATTCTGCCTTTCTTCAGAGCCTTTTGGTGTAGTAGGTTTCTACAGCTTAACAAATAGGTAATTGTTTAAAATCACGAGGATTAGGCAGACACTGATAAATGGTTTCCAAAGTTCATGTGTTTGACAGTTAACAGTTTTCTACTAAATGGTGTGTGGCAGTAATTGCTCCTTTGTCTCTGCAAAAAGAAAAAATCAAACAAACCAGTTCTCCATTAAAAAAAAAAAGCCAGAATGACGTTTCAAACTGTAAATCCTAATCTTACAGTCATGTCTAACATAGGGCTCTGGAAGATATACAGATTCTGGAGATAATTTGAGCAATTGTTTTTCCCAGTTTTAAAACATTATTTTACAATTTAATCTTCTCTTCTGGCTGCTATGAGCTAAATTAGTATTTACTTTTTTTTTTTTCTGTGCTTCTGAACAGGCAGAGCTTGTAGTCATGATTTCTAAGTTATAAAAGTAGTACAAACCCATGTTTTCCTTTCCAAGTTATCTGTAACTACATGCAAGTTAATAATTAAAGGAGCAACTTGTTTCAAATTTTTTTCTGAGGTATTATTTGTGACTTTTGAAAGGTATTTATCTTCTATGTAAATGTTGGAAATCAACATAAACAATGAATATTTTGTAAAAGAAAATTAATATGTTCAGCTAGGTTTTTCTTTCCTTCTTTATTAACTTCTTACAGATTATTAGCTCAAGTAGTACATGCACACAATCTGAGGAAATACCAGCTCATTATCATCATTGATATCAGTCCATTATATCCAAATTTATAATTTTAATGGCTTTAAAAATATAATTATATGGCTATTGCTAGATATGAAGCTTATTAATTATATTATTAGTTATAAATGAGTGAATTATACCTCTCTTCTATGTAGGAATAAAAGGTCTAATTTAGGTCAGCAATAAAATATTCATACATTTATATTATTGAGAGGTACATATCAATTTTTAACTTGCAGAACAAAGCAGTTCACTTTGGTAACAAGGAAAAGGAAATTCATAGCACAGCCATAAGTAAATATAGGTAAATTACAAACTTTTTTTGATTGAACACAAATGGAATTTTTAAAAATTTACCTATTCTTTTAGCATCTCACGTTCTTTGGTCTACTCATACAATTCTTCAACAGATTCAGTTGTCTTCTCTATTTAGGTGGAAAGAACAGTATGGCTATTGGTAATATAGCAACACACTGTAGCAGAGTACATTGTTTTATTTACACAATGAAAATTCTTTTCTAGAAAAAACATTTTGGGGGGATTTGGGACAGTTTAATTGTCTATGATTTTTCATGTAGAATAGAACAGAGAGAAAACAGATTTGTTCATGGAACATATATAGTATGAATTTCATGTGAGTCTGTTATGATTCATTAGCTAAATTATCTTGAATATGAACAAAAAAGTGAGTTTGGGACATTGCTGCCAAAAAGATTGTTATGAGAATAAATGACCACAAAAAAGATGAACATGATTTCAGAACTGAGGTATAAGCCTCCTTCAGTCCATTAACTTAGGTAATTCAAATCTAAAGTGTACTCACCCTTGAAATGTACCCCGGACTCCACTTTATTCCAAACTACAAGTCTGAGAACAATTGTGGTGCCTTGAATGCTGAACGAGAAATAATGAACAGACATTCTTTTTTGAGTATATATAGAGGCCTCTGCCGATATAGTACATGTTCAAAGGAATTGTTGTTGTTTCAATACATGTATTATAAAAAGGTGCTCCTCAGTGTGGCTTCCCTAAATCCTTTTAAAAGTACATTCAGATGTCTTGATGACATGTCAGAATAATCACATTAGCACACGTGAAATATACACAGATACCAATGAAGTTCGCCCATTCTGAAAAATGTGAAAAACCCAAACCAAACCAAACCAAACCAAACCAAACCAAACCAAACCAAACCAAACCAAACCAACAAAAACCCCAACAAAAACAACCAACCAATCAAACAAGACAAAAATCCCCAAAACAGAAAAAGAAGTTCCGGATGTTGAACCTCTTCATAAAAAAATCAATCCAGATTGATTCCGCCAGAAGGCTCATCTCTGGTAGTAAAACTTACTCCAATGAGGAATTCCAATTTACTCTCTTTGCTCCCAAAGCTTGCACTGCTCCTGAGCTAAATATGGGTGAAGAATTCTCAAGTAAGAAACTCTTTACAGGAATTTTTGCAGCAAATATTTACTAGATTGTATTACATGAATTACAGAAACAGGAATCACTTACCAGGAAAGACCTCATTCTCTTTAGTACTGTCCCAAGAAACCAAGAAACCAACAAATCAACCAACCAAGCAACCAACCAGCCAAGTCTAGATACTGCAAGTTGTTGATCTAAAAAGGAATTTCCTGTCCTTTGTCCAGTCTGAGTGAACTGAAGATGTACAAACTTTTTCCCATGTAAATGATTATTCATAAGTGTTTGTCTAACCTTCATGGTTACTGACACCAGCAAACCTGCTGAGGATTGTGTTTTTGAGATCATTGGAGTGACTATGGAACTTGCATTTTGGAGGGCTTTGACAGCTTAAAATTTACCAGGAGAAAAATTATCATATCTGTGACAATCTTTTTGCATGCACCTGCTGTTCAAACAAAATCCTTTTCATCAAATTTGTGGGTAATTCAGTTAATAAGTAAATTGGTTTTAAATTAAATGTTTTTAAAATTGGCTTATCCCTGACTGCGGTAAACCTTAAAATGAAGTTAGTGCAGCTTATACATCTATTAGAGATCATTCTGACTAATGTCCAATTCACCAGACACTTACTTACAGGTTAATGTTTATTCAGAATTAATCACTGGAGTAACACAAGGTCATGCACTGAATGAGGCAGTTAAAATGAACAGCTAGGATGCTACTCCTAGGTACACAGCAAGTCTTTGGGTGTCCCTTCAGTAGGTTAATGTTGCCATCCATTATTTGCTATATTCTATACTAGTTTCTCTTTCATGGCATACTTCATTATGAAATTAATTTTCTGTCTACAATTTAACATTAACCTTAACTGTACCTGTGAAACTGTCAGCATTCAAAAGAATTACCTTTTTGTGCTGTACTGAAGATAAGTTAGCAATTGTAAATGGTCGGTATTTTGACCGGCTTACCCCAATGAGATTTATCAAACAACAAATATTGTTAGGCAAAACGGAGTTTCATCAGTAATAGTTTAGTGACTGTTGTGATGAATTATTCATTTGATTCTCATAATTTCAGCATTGTCTTTATGGAAGAATGTGGAAAAACCAAAGACAAATTATATTGTCTGCTTTGCAAAATTTCTGATCAAGGAACTCCTTATCAGTTATGCTTTAAGGATAATGAAACCTCAGGAAGAAGTATATATAGAGTTATTTAGGATTTAGGACCTAGGCCAGAACCAGTCATGGTATTTTTGTTCCGTGTTTCTCTGTTGTAACAGGATCCAGCTCCATGAAAACAGCTTTTAGGTGTCAGTTCAGTACCAATGGTCAGTAAGTTATAACAATACAACATTTTATACCCATTCAATGAACCTCCCTTCCCCCCTCACATTATTTTATAGATAATTGACTATTGTCTACCAAATGAAAAGCCCAAGTTTTTAAGTTTTCTTTGAATTATAGACCAGAGCTTATGTGACTTTGCATCATGATTTTCAGATGTCAACTGAAAACACTATCCACACTAGTTAGGCTATTCACGTACCTGAGTATGAGTACAGTACATACTGAACCATACCATGTCTGTAAGATTTATTTGGTACTTTAATCTTACTATTTATTAGCCTGCTAATGGGAAATTTGCTTGAAGAGATATTTCTTTCAGAAAATTTTGGATTTGCATATCTCTTATGTAAAGAAAATGGACAAAATAATGAAATATAAAAACTAAAAGGTCCATATTCTGAGGTCCAAAAGTGAGAGTTAATTACAAGAGATCGAAATCACGGGGATAGAAATACAATAGAAAAACAATAGTTTTAAATTTACATTCACACTGCTTACATCTTTTTTATTTTTCTATTTTTCCCAATGGTCAGTATTCCTTTGCTTTTCAGTGGAAAAGCTTTCAGCCTTTTTTCTGTTCTCTTTTGGTTTAGATTTGCATCTTTATTAGTAGAGCAATTAAGCAATTTAAAAATTATGTATTTGATTTTTAGGTGTCTTTTTATAGACAAATTAGAAAGAAAAAAAACTTTAGAGAGACGAAAAGATTTAACACTGTGAAAATTTATGTATATAGCACTTTGGAGGATTCATTTTGCTTATTTTTGTGATCTGAATTAGGAAACTTGCATAAACTAGGCCACTTCAAAAGTGAATGATGTTCTAATATTCTTCTGATTTTTACTATTTCAGAGACAGAATGCATGACTTATTGTATTATTTAGAATCAAATATAAACATATTAAAAGCATAGATTTGAAGTAATGAGATAAAACACCCAAATTCATTACTAAGTTATACTGAACTCTAAAGGTAATGGCTGTTTCTGTGCCTGATTAGGCACTTCTTTCCATTCTTCTGGCCTACAGAGAATATCTACTTTGTAACTGAGAAAATAATTTGTAATTCCTAATGCTATTTTCTTAATTTTGCTGTCACTTTCTTGTAGGAAAAAAAGGGACGGAAGAAATTGAGGATACTATGCTCTGTTTTGTTTGTTTCTCTCTTTTTGTTACATCCTCTTATTCGTGAAGTTTTGTGTACCAGATTGATAAATAGTCCTGACTGCTACATGAAGATTAAAAACAATGCCAGAGTAGGTGGATTTAGAAATGGGGTGGGTGCTTAAGATGATCTATACCTTCCCTTCTGTCCTTGAGGATTTTGGTAATTTCATGAGAAAATTTTCTGTTGACTCTCTACCATGTTCTCCTGAAAGAAATGCCTTTGAATTAGCTGTTCTTCATAGTCACAGACAGGGAGACACGAGACACAAGAAAGTTAGACAAAAGGTAAGTAGTCTGTCTTTATCTAGATTTTTTAAAAAAGGAAAAAAAGTTAACTTGAACCCTGATCACCCCTTCTAACAAGGATTTGAAGATTTCAATCTTAAATGGGAATTCTGAATGACAGATCCTGAATTGGCAAAGGCTGTAACATATATCCTTCCCTCAGATGTCTAAATTCAGGAATGAACATGATTTTAATTATTTTGAAAACTGTTAATAAGTTTTGTTCCTATTCACAGTGTGGACTTTGTCCTTCCTAGGTACTTATGCAATTCCAGCCACACGCCTTGTGTCCCAGGAACCTGTATCCATTTTGGGATATAAGACTTGAGAATGTATCCATTAATTCGATCAGGTAAAGATTTTATCAAGGGAGATGGTATTAGTTCAGTTTTTCTCAAGGTTATATATTAGCTCTTCCTTTCCTCTTTTCTGCCACCATCATGCTCAAAAATGTACATCTACATTTAAAAATTTAAAATTAATTCTATTGTGATGTTTGCTATTGTTGTATACATTGTTTTTATGTGTAAGAGAGAGAGACAAACTTATAACCATGCATTATTTATTCTGTATTGAATTTGTCCTAGCTGCTTGTGCTGTAAAAGGGTGCCCTGATAAAGAAGATAATACTCTACATGTCAGTGGATTTTTTGTATGAATATGTTTAGTGAGAGTGTGAATATACATGCATATTATAATCAAATCTCAATAAAATAAGGTTTCCTTTTAGAATCTTTATAAATGAAAACTCGAGGAAAAAAATATTTTAATAATTGTAAACATTTTCAGACACTGTTTTAACTACAAGTGCAACCTGAAACAATGTTATTAACACAAATACTATCTATGCTTTGCATATCTTGACCCTAAGAAATAGTGGAGAGTTATCACCAGAATTAAACAGTATTGAATACTTTTAGTTAATTTATACTGCATAACTTAAGGAAAACCAGCAAATCTCTAATGATAAGGTAATTCCACGTCACAAAACTCCTCTAGGAACACAGACACATATACATACGTACATATGCTTATTTCAACACTGTATCAATTTTACCAAGCCAAACAAAAATTAAAGTAAGGTAAACAATAGTCACTTGGCCATTGATGATCACTATTACAAGCTACAAAAATCTCCAAGCAGCATAAATCCAGAATAATCCTGGGGTCCTGGGGTCTGATACAAACAATACCAACACCTTATTTTCTGGGACTACAAGGGCACAAAAACATAGCTGTAGTTTCTACTCTTTTCATAAATAATTTTTGTGGGTTTTTTTTTAATTTCTGTACACCTACAACTTATCTTAATTTAATATGGTGTCAAGCAAGCTGATTGGAAAATCCTCAGATTCACAGTCACAGACATTCAGGCTGTATTTTGGGTAGATTGTTGTCTCCATGACACATGAGGAGTCATGAGGGAGAAATCTGTTTGGGTTTTCAATTCCCTTTTCTTCTAAAGGGAAAAAAGTCACCGACATTTTTCTTTTAAAAATCTGCTTTCTGCTGTCTTATTTTCAAATATAACAGAACATGCATTATAAAGGCATAAAGACTTTTCATTAAACAGCTGAACTCACAGGGTAAGCACTATCAGTTCTGTTGGACAATTTATCTGCAGATTATCCCATAACATCTGATAAATGAAAAATTTGATATAGAGTTTTAAAATGTAAAAATAGAGATGGACTTCAGCTGCAAAGCTAGAAATTTATGCTACTGAAATGTCACTTCGACCTAGCTGAACTGCTAAAGAACAACAAGTTTCAAGCTGGGGTAGCATGCTGCTGCTGCTACATTGTTCACTTTTATGGTTAGAGGACATCAAAGCTACAATTGAGAAAACACCTCGTCCTAATTTTAATGAGGAAGTTACCAGATTGGATAAACGGAGTGTGGATATCAGATGAATGCACACACACAGAGACTAGAAAATTACTGTTGTTAATATACTGTTTACATATCTTTAATTAAAATGCTATCTTTGCAAGACAAATGCTTTACATAATCCTGGGATTACGTGCTACTGATTCTTAGATTCATTTCTTAATCCATTTCCTTTATTTATTATAGACAAATGTTGATCTATTACTTTGTGACCTAGTAGTAATTTATTTCAGTAAGATGTTTTTCCTTATCTAGAATCA
Organism: Ptilonorhynchus violaceus; assembly: GCA_013397565.1. NCBI lineage: Eukaryota > Metazoa > Chordata > Aves > Passeriformes > Ptilonorhynchidae > Ptilonorhynchus > Ptilonorhynchus violaceus. Next base: position 111,180 of record VZRJ01005671.1, on the reverse strand, counting down.
TAAAAAATAAAAAACCCTTCTTTTTTATCTGAAAGAGGATAAGAGATGGATGTAATATATTTTGCCATATAATAAGGCATATTACTTTCTTATTAGACATTTCCATAAACAAATAACTGATACAGTGTAGATGTTTCAATAGAAAGGGATGTGCAATTACTGAAAAACATCTATTCAAAGTGTATTTAATCGTTTATATCTTTATTGATATATTAACTGGGAACTTATTGCTTTCACAGAATGATCAATTGCATTAAAAAAAAAAAAATTGTGGACCTACATTTCTTTTTGTATGGGTAATAAGTGGTCTGCATTCCACAGTTTATGAGAGCAGACACAGTACACGGTTAGGAAAATTTAGCTTGTAATGGCAATGTTACCTGTATCTGGTCTAGCTTAATGCAAGATTGAAATTTCAATCTGTTCAATAAAATTCACATTCTGTGTTAAAGGTGAAAATTGCTTGAATTGCAACCTAAGTTGCAATCAAAGAGCTTAATTAACCTTAAATTAAAGGTATATCAAAGAGCTCAATAAGGATACATTTTCTCAAAGATAAATACTAACTAACTAGGTGCACAAACATATTGACCTTAGCTTTCAAATCTCCAGAAATGATACAGTCTTGACTGAATTATGTTTTTATAGCAAAGAATTGAACTTTAATATAAAAACTGAAGTTGGAACAAATATTAGTAAGAAGTGATATCTCTCCAACTTAGGAAGCAACGTTTTTGATTTCAGTAAACTTATCAGCTATATAATAAATATTTCAAATAAAAAAAGTTAAATGCTCATGCTTTTAATCATTAGTATAAAATATTTTTGAATGTAGTACCATCAGGGTTTTTTGCTACTATAACTAATACTTTCCTGGGTAAAATATTTTATTTTCCACCTTTAATAAAAAAACTTATCTCATTAAAATGTCATTTCCTACTGAATTAACACGGTATTTTTTCTCTCTTTACATTATGTTCAGCAGATGTTATTGAATTGATTCTATTTTTTATATAAGATGATAACAATACAATTACAATTTTTTCAAAACTGTAATTGTAAAATTGACCTTATTAAAATTCCACTTCCTCCATAATTAAAAAAAACCTAATTACTTGTAGTAATTGGACCAGAAATGACATTTTCAGTTCATTAATATTCAACAAATTGTTTTTGAAGATGTTCTTGCATAGTTAGTAGTCAGTCTTCAGCATTTCTGTTAATTTCTTATTTAAAAGTCATCTGGAATAATAGTTTGCATCTTAATAAGACAAGTTTCCATGAATTGATTTTATTTATAAGGTTTTTAATTGCTAATTAATGTGTGAAAATATCTGTCTCCGGTAATATTTGTAACACATGAAGTGAAAGGTGAATGTAGTAGAACAACAATTCGCACATTGCGGCATCACTCTAAATAAGCATGAAAGATACCATATTTCCCATCAACAAATTCTCACTATTCTTTCTAGAAATGTCAAAACCAGGTTTAATATGTCACGGTACTGTGCACCTGAATAAAGAAGTCAATTTATCTAACATCACAAAGTAGAGGCAAATCAAAATAATGATGCATGAATGATTTTATTAACCAGCAAAATACAGCTGAGATAATTTCAAGGTGTATACTGTTTATATTATTTGATGTAATGACATTTGAATTTATATAATATATGCACTCATTCTTTTTATACATTTTTTAATATATGTGTCTATACTTATAACCTTGAAGTGTAATTCCTCTGATGTCCCTGAAACAGCTCAGATGGGGCTCGGTCACAGCTGTGAAGAGATTTCCCTTCTGATAAGCCTGATCCATGAGCTGGAGTGATCTCTTTTAAGGGTAAGTGTCAAATTGCCAATAAAAACTGTCAGATGAAGTGAAATGTGAAATAATTTTGAGTGACATGTCTGTATCAGAAGTTGAACTGAAATGATTGTGCACTTTCCTTTTGTCAGGCAAAGAACTTTCATGTGATTTTGGGGTTTATATTTCCATAAGTAGATATAAATTTTTAATAACCCTTCTTCTGTTTGTTAAACTTCAATATCTTCAGATATTTAACCTGAATGGAAAACTGGAAAACTGCTGGTCTTTGAGGAATTTTGGGAGCTTCCAAAGTTAGGTTGCATCTGAGAAAGAATTTTGAAGATGTCAATATTACATTGAAGGCCAATTTTTAAAAATGCATCTTTCAGAATCAACTCCAAACCTCTTGTTTTACATCCCCCCTCTTTTTTTTTTCCAGGGACCTTTCTTTACTTTTAGAATCCTTCTGTCAGGCCTTTCACTTCCAAATAAAAAAAATATAGATAAACACATATTATTAAACTTATATCATAGATATAAGAAAAAGAAAAGTTTTTATCTGTGGGAACCAATGTTGTATAGAACCTACTGCTTCAGTTAAAACCTCACCAACAGCTAAATGTCTGAGTCATTTCTAGTTTAGCCTGTAGTCTCATACAAGCAGGGGCAGAGAGAGTTGACAGCACTCAGGACTAATCACCAGTCATTCCGCAATTGAAAGGGACATTTAGGTCTTGGCTGCTGTAGGTTCTTTTCAAAAGAGAACATTTATCAGAGCTCCAGTTCCAATTGCGGTGATGTCCAGAGCACATACACATCTTGCTAGCAGCATCTCAATCATTCTTCAAAACTCCTATGCTTTCCAGAAGGAACATCGTTATTCCTGTACCTGCAAATCCACTCCCACAGAAACATTCTGAGTTTGCAGACAATTCAGTTCCTGGTTTGGCAGGTTTATACAGCAAGTTTATCTGTTAATTAATGACAGCTGAAAAGCATCAATTAAAAAAAAAAGTACTACCAAATCAAACTTTTTCAGGAATCTGTTGTTTCATTGCAGTTTCTGAAAAGAAGGATGCAAGAATTCATGTCTGCTAACCAAGGGCAGTAGTTTCTGGTGGAATATCGGAGAATGAGATGCAAACATGACCCTTCCACCTTTGACATGAATGTCCTTTGAAGTGTCAGAGAAGTGTCTGTTCATGCAGCCAGCGTTCCCTCATTCAGGTAGGGCTTCATATTCAACTACTACAACTGAAATTTTCACTACCTGGCACTCACAGATTTGAATGTGAAAGAAACACCTAGATGGGAACTAGACATGAACATGACATTTCTCCTTATATATAATTTCCTGACTGTACTTAAGTTTCATGGTAGTTGAAAAGAGCTCTTAAGTAAACAGATGTCATGACTGTATTTCAATGGTTTGTTTGTAATAAGCTGAAAATTCATTGTTTTTCAGACTTTTGGTGTATACAGAAGTCTTGCTTCTTTACAAGCATATCAATATAGTCAGCTCAGTCTGCTTTAGTGAGTGAAATATCATGGGACTATTTATTAGAATATTCAAATTGATTTATAGGCAGGTATATTAACTCCGGGGAAAGAAACAAAATAGAAAAAGGAAAAAGAAAAGAAAAGGATTGCTTCCTTAGGTGTACAGTTCCATAATGGGTCTAAAATGCTAATTCTGGCATGCAACAAGAGAATTCTTTCTTTCACAGTTTTGAAATAATAATGATTTTTCTCACACAGTTAATTTCCACAGCAATCAATTATATTAATCACGCTGTAGTTTATGTATAAGATGTATAGTTAAAATTTGAACTGCATGCCATTTCAATAACATGTTGAAGTAGCTGGTATATATTGTAAGCACCACTTTTGATGGCTAGAAAAAAATAAATTAATCTACTGTGGCCTTCATACTCAATCAGGAAAAAGTCATTGGATTTCACAGTCTTTATACTCTAATATTTGTATGACATTCAGAACCACATTTAAAACAGGAACATAAACTGGGCAGTTTGAAAGAGAAGTCTTATGATAATAATATAATATAAAATAATTTGGAAAAAAAACAACAAGAAAACACTATGTCCTAGAAGCATTATTTTGTGCAATTAATATTAGAATCTCGGAATTGTAGAAATTATGATGTACCTCCCTTAATCCAAAGAGATAAACTGGTGGACTAAATGTTTGAAGGTTTTGAAGACATATTAGGAAGTCATAGCTCATCATTTTTATGAAATAGTCTGGAATATTTTTATTGATTCCATCAAAATCAGATGTTTCTCAATTTTCTGTTTGTGTTAAAATTTGTAACTATGATATTTATTACCCAAAGGCCTTGCACAACTTCCAATGCTTGTGACTTTAAATTGCCTGAGGAGAGGTCTATTTACTGTGTTTACAAAGGTTTAAAATAAATTATTGACAATAATGGCAGTGAAGGTAATGGTATGTCCAAAGAAGCCAGAATGGAAGTTACCCTGAGCAAACCATGTGCTAAGCAAGAATCCAACTGCCCTTCATGACTGAAGATGTGCAGCTCATTGTGGCAGAGCTCAGAACTGTTGTATTGCCTTTTTATCATTTTCCTCACCGGTGCTTCCTTTTGTGCAACTGTCAGGACCCATCGCTAGGGTCTATGATGTTTGTTATAAATTCTTGTCAAGCTGAACAAAGACACCAGACCATGTGTCAGGGAACTTGTGATTTTATTGTACAGTCGCCAGAACTCTGGCAACCAGCACACTGTTTAGACTCAAAAGGTGTTGGCTAACGAGGCCTTAAATTCTTACAATACACTTTTACAATTGGAAGATAACAACAAACTTTTACAATTGGAAGCTAATTTTGGTACAGTAAACTTCAAGAAGCTATCAACTCCGCACAAGAAACTTCTCAAAGCTGCTGGCTAACAAGCCACAACACGCCAATACTCAAAGGTGCTGGCTACCCAGACACAACGCCCTTCCAGAATCTCTCCACTTCCACACAAAGTTCAGCACAGAGTCCAGGGTAGAATATGATAGCCATGCTTTGCCAAGGCAAAGCAAGGAGGGAGACAAATAAAGACAATAAAGGCAGAGAGAGGACAAAGAATATCACCAGTCTTTAGATAACACTTTTGTCCTGCTGCATGGATGATCCAGAGCTGGGGTAAACAATGAGAGTGAAAGAGAAGAAAAAAGAGTGAGGGAGCATGATGTGCTTCCTTTTGTAGTTAATCTGGTGTACGACTCCTATGTAAGCTACATTTTTTTGGGCGGTTCTGTTCACGCATGCACACAGGAGGTGAGTTGGGGAGGGCTGAGCACAAGTCAGGGTGAAGCAGGAAGCTGACTCAGAACTCCCACTGTCCCACCTCCATGGTACCGTCTCTTCTGATCATACTTTTCTCAGAATGTTTGAGATAAAACATGCTTACACCTGGTACTCCACACTGACCTTATTCTTTGAATCCCTTCCAAAGACCTTGGTAAGTGAGCCTAGTCCATTAGCTCAGTTTTACTCCCACTTCTCTTTCTTAACTCATTTTTTCATGTGCCAAATGTAGTCACAAGCAGATTTTATTCTGGTCAGTACATTTATTTTAAAATTCTGCACTACTGCAGAGTAGTTGCAGCGCTACATTCTTATCTGATTCTGTTTTGTCATGTGTATTTACTCTTTCCACACAGCATTTTAATTTTGCAACACCTGGCCCCAGCTCCATGTAGATTTTTTCAGTAATGCCACATAATCCCTTTGCTGCTTCTTGTGGATGTTTCCATTAGCTGAGATTACTGACTGGAAACTTGCACCTGGTAGCACCACACTAACTTCTACGGTGGTGGTCTCTCTCCACACAGCTTTGGAAACAGAGCATGCACCGCTCTGCGCTTATATCTACTGCTCTACCAGGGTGAGAGCATCTTTTATGAATCCACCCTTTGTTTTGACAGCTGATCTTCAGAACCAGCAGGTGGTCCAGCAATATTGCCTGAAATAAAACCTCAAATCACTGTAGCAAATATTTTCCATTACTTGTAGGAAACTGACCTGCTTCTCAAAGTCAGGGAAGTTAGGTACAGCATACATTTGATTTAAGCAATTACAGCATATATAGTGGTTTTCTTCATTACAGTATAATTACAATTTACTGTATAAATTTATACTTTTCAGGTCTTGAATTATCCAAATTATTTGCCCATTTCTGTTACATTTTCCCACAAACTTCATTCTAACTGTGTGTGGTACAGTAGTATGAAGTGCACAAACACACCTACTTTAATAGCTTTCTTCAATAAGGAGGTCAATAGAAGTAGCACGCAGTGACCCATAATTGAATGCAAGAGATTTACTGAAACTGATTAAACTTTCAGAGTCACGCACAGGCAGTTACACTCACACATCTCAACCAGGCTATAAGTGCACATCTTCCCTCATACTGACTTGCAGATTTAACAGTCATGTCCTAGGTCAAAGAATATACTCATGATAGAGGAACCTGAAAGTGCCTGGGTGAATAATAATAAATACAATTAATAAAATACTTTTCACAAGGGATGGGTGATGGCATTGCAAATCTTTCAAAATATGTTGTGGTTGATAACAATTGCTTAGGTCTGCAAATCTTCTCTTCTTCATCATTTAAAATAATAGTTTAACTTAATTTAAAATGCAAAGTCAAACACAAAGCATGAAGCCAGATCCCAGACTGTTGCAAACTATTATACATTGAGTGACTTTACTACTTGGTAGGAAGCGCAATTGCTACACTAGGCTTTCAGTCTTTCACAAATGAACAAGAAAAAAACTTTGAATTTCTTTTTCAGAGTGAGTGTCCTTTTTTGGTTTTTTGTTTTGGTTTTTTTTTGCAAGGGAAAGCATAAAACATAGCATTTAAATAACTGTAAAACATACAACATTTATAATGTTCAAGTTTTCACTGGAGGAAAAAAACTATGATGCTTTCTACCTTGAAAAGTCACATTTGAAATAATCAGAAAGCAGTAATATCTTTATCCTGATTCAAGTACACTGTGAAAATAATTACCCTTTAGCACCATTTAGGAAGTAAGGGTAGAATGGGATTTGTATAAACCATGACAAATTTTGATGGCTGATGTGTTTCACATACTGAGATCCTATTTCTGCTCAGAATAAAATTTGTACTTCCTGTTCCTTTATGTTTCGGTTTTTTATTTGTTTTAATCTATTAGACTTAGATTTAGATATCTAAAATTCAAATGTCTACATATGAAATAGGGTTTTTTTGTAGTTCTTTTACTTGTTAGCGTAAGAAAATTGGCATTTTTCATCACACTGACTATCCGACTAGTTTTTAATATCTGTTTCAGGGTAGAATGAGTCCTTGTTGAAACTTTATTCTCTGAATCTTTACTGATTGTAGTGGGACCCAAAGGCAAGAAGGTTAGATGCAGATATCCAAAATTAAATGAACATAATTCACCCATAATAATCTCCCACAGCTTTTCAGATAGGTCATCTATATACTCCTTTCTTGTCATATATATGTAGCAGGCTGGACTCACAAAGCAGTTACACTCCAAGTCTCTTCCCCTCTTTTTCTGTTCTGTTTTCTTTACTTCACTCTTTATGTTTATTTCCCCTCTGTAGTATCCAACAGGGAAGCCTTGAAGATATAAACAGCTTCTCAGTTTAAAAGGTAAAAAAATATTACTTTCATTATGCTACACTTCCATTAGACTATGTCTTAATCAATAGAAGGTAAAAGGTTTACACATAATCTAAATCTAAATATTTTTGCATTCATACAATATGCTATAAATATTACGTTAATATAAATATTAAGAATAATTACTCTGTCTCTACAGTTTAAGCAAACATCCCAGAAAAAATAGGCTTTCTTTCTGCAACAGACCCAAACTGTAGCTTATTTCAAAATGTTTCATAAGAACAGAATTATGCAAAGAGGATATATTGTGTTCAGAGACATTTGTATAAGCATTTATAGAAACGTTTTCTATGCTTTGTGATTTCCTATGGACTTGCAGTTTATCTTTGAATTTGTGTTTGACTAAATGGGCACAGTAAATGAAATTCTTCTATAAATACATGAAACAGAATAATTGCTCTATTGACAGCATAAACAAAATTACCTTCAGGTCTGAAAAATCTGAGAGATTAGTAATTTATTAAGTAATCTTTATTTCTAATCCATAAAATTTTATTTCTGGATTGTGGTGTATCTTCTAATTGCATGCATATTTTATCACAAAGAGAGTTCACACAGATAAGCAAATAATAACATTATTGAAATGAGACTACTCATCAGAAGAGATAGAAACTAATAGATAGGTGCATTGTTTTTGAACTGACTTTTGCTCCTGTTAGAAAGAAAAAATATTAAAAATAAATTACACTGCATCTAAAGGGTCTGCCTGAAGTCTCTTTACATGTATGTGAATACATTTAGAAATTTTTGTGTGTGTGTGTGGTAAGTGAATATCGATGCCTATATATGCTATGTTATATAGTAGAGCATAACACATATTTTGTTACATTTATTTTCAAATGTATGTTATGTTGACATTGATATTTAGTAGTCACATATGTTTGCCCTGTTCATGTCGAAAAGTCATTATACTTTCACAGAACTTTATGGTAAATCTCCTGTTAGCAATGCATTGTGCATATAATATGAGAGACTCTTTTATTTATGAACTTTAAAAGGTCAAGTGCTTGCTTTTTGCCTAACCTTACTGAGATAACCAGCACATACATTAGGAAAGAGAATTACAAAACCTTCCAACCCTTCATTGAGATCTTGATATACCAACACACTTTGCTGAGTTACACTCAGAGTAGAATATAGAACAAATAGAATAGCACTTGTGCCCCAGCTCAGAGTGGCAGAAGAAGGTTTTGTTACCATTCTCTGCTTTACTGAATGTGTCAGAATGAGTTGTCAGTAACTGCAGACATTCTGAGATCTTCCAGCACCTTCATGCCTTCATGGACAATCAATGAACTGTTAAGGTTAACATATAAATTGTCATCGCTGGGTTCCAAATTAACATGCACCTATGGCATTTCACATATTGCTCAGCTCAGAGCAATAGCTACAGATTTAGGAACATTCAAATACCAGTAGTGTTGCCTTATATGTTTGAAAAGCAGAGGCTGAGGCCAGATACGAGGGTAAGAAAAAGTGAAAATTTATTTGAGGTTCAGAGAAAGCAAAAACCTTTTCCCTGGGGTATCCCTGGGAGCGGCTGCATTTGCAGGGACTGGGCCCTGATCCCTGTGGGTGGAGCAAAGCAAGTGTAGTTCTACAAAAGGTAAAACAGGGTAAAAAGGTAAAAAGGGGTGCTGTGCACATTCAAGCTTCTACTATTATAGGGTTTCAGTGAATTAACATAGTTTTGAAATATTCTCCAATGAAAAGCAGAATTTGCTTTGTGGCAGAGGAATTCTATTGGAACCTTCTGCTTACTTCAGTAGTGTCGTTTTTCGGATATCATGTCCAGCTCTGGAATGCTTAAGGGCAATAACTTGGTTCTATTTTGTCTAGAACAGAGTGCATTATTATCTTATGAATTTCAGTGGAAAGTTACAGGAATTCTATTATTCTAGCATTACATTCTAATATATATAAAGCTAGAAAAGCAAAAATCCCGTGGCATCAGTAGCACCATTATTAATGGCTACTTAAAGGTTCAGAACTTTTGTTTCAAGCAACATTTATAAGTGGCTCATCTTTTAAAAGATTCTGAACCTCTGGTCTCATGTTCAGAGGGGTACTGTATTGTATCAGTCATGTCAGAACCAGAATAAAAGGTCTGTTATTATTATCCAGAATAAAATCATCCAGGGTTTTTTTTTTTTTCCTGCTAAGTAGCATATAGCATTTTCAATGATAGCTTATTTTTCACTCTGACCTGTACCCTTTATGCTTTTCCTCTTCCAATTCCCTCTCCCCATGCCACTGGCAGGGAGTGAGCAAGAGGCTGTGTGGTGCTTCGTTGCCAGCTGATGTTAAACCATGACACTTTAATAACTCTTTCAGTAATAGCTTATTTTTTATTCTCACCTGTACCTACAATTGCCAGTTAAAGGCAGACCCAGAGGTTGAAACACATGTAGTTAGTTTTGATTCAAATAGATATCATATAGAAATCTTTGAGTCAAGTGTACTGTGATTTTTATAAAAATTAGTAGCAGGACTTTTGAGGATCTTGTTTCATGTTCTTTGGTAATTTAATCCTATTATTCGTGCAACAATACAAGACAAAACAATACTGTGAAAAAGGAATTCAAGTGTTTGATGCTTGAAACCAGTTCTCTGGGTTTATAGGGAATTTTTCGTAATTTCTGTCTTCAGTCTAATCTCTTGATCTCTTTGTATAGAGAGTTCAAGGTTGTTTTTCAGGGCAACTTAGTTCTGAAGCAACTCCTAGAGGACTCTATCTGAGTAGAAATAGGCTGCAGAGTGATTACATGCTACAGGGCATTGGCTCTAGAGCAATTAGAGACTAAAGGTACTCTTGTGAATATTTTTCAACTGTTCACATCTTTCCAACATTTGAAAATAGACAATGACCTTTAATCACTAAGATGAGTCAAAACATTTATATAAATATGCAAAACATGGTGTGTTTTCACACCACTGATTTTTCCAATGTTAGTTTTAATAATTTTACTTGTAATGAATGGATTCATACATGGTAAGTAACCTCACTAAAATGAAGGAAGAGCATTGGAGTAGTAGGATCTGTCCTTGGCCAAAATTCAGTTTCTAAAACTTGAGAAACTGCATGGTTTTTCGCAGAAAACTTGGGCAAGGAAACACATTATAATTACAATAATTTTTGTTTTCATAAGAAAATACATGAATCTTTTGCTCTTCCCCTCCCTGCAGTCAGATCACTTACAGAAAGAAAATTTTCTTTTTTTCTCAGGACTTTTTCTATGCCTTATTCCCCATCTGATGTTAGAATCCTCTATTTGGAGAATCATAATAATGTCCCCTATAGCTAATTGTGGTGTTACAAATTCAGGATTATGATTTTCTTGGGGGAGATAGATAGAAACAGCTGCAAAGGAACCAAGATCCTACATTCTTGTAAAAGTTCTTAGAAACAAAGAAAACTGCAACAAATGAGAAGTTTCAAAAATACATAGTCAAAGTTTGTCAAAGCATTTCATGAAATATCAATATATCTTATTGAAGAAAGTAATAGATTTTTTACGAATGGTGAATTATACTTTAGTTCCTTATATTCCTGTAGAATGGATTACAAAGAATGGTATTATGCAAGAATTCTTAAACACTAAAACAAATATTTTCCTAAAGATGAGAGACACTGTCTTTTGAATGCCCTTTGAAGTACAGGAATCTCTTTTTACTGGACTAAATTAGTTTAGAGCCCAGTGGGGGAGTATTATATATACTCACTACATACTGAATGAGAGCCAAGGATAGGCTCTAATTTGTTAGGCCTTGCACAAACATAGGTCTTCTCAGGACTTCTTCATACCTGTCATGACTAAGTGGTTTGGACACTGTGGTCTTCTAGAAGACATGTCAAAGATCATATTTACTGGGTTATATAAAACCAGAAACAATTCCCTTGTATTCACATGGCACTATGCTCAAAGTATTTAATTTTATATTACTTACATGTTTCAAGCCAATCTTTCCACACAGCACAGTTCTAAGCCTGTAGCCATCTCTTTTTGCATGATGTAGTTGTGCCCTTTTCTTGGGTAATAGGCAAATGGAGTGTCCTGCTGTCTTGGAAATAGGCCCAATCTTTGATTAACATGAAACCTTTTACAATCACATATATATGATGCATATACTTAGTTTTTAAGTTTCAGGGTTTAAAAAATTGCTGATATGCTACATTTTGCACACACTTCTCTTTTAGTTTACTGAAGGTCAAAAATAATCCTCAACAGTGATTTATAATATTTCCCATAAAAGGAAGGTGTAGCATAATGATGATAAGGAGGATGTTAGTTGTCCTTTCAGCAGGTTCTTTCCTTACGTGGAAAGCATGTATTAGCATTTCCACACAGTCTTTCACTATCATCATGATTACATCCCAATCTCTGCAATGGCAGACATTTATTACGCATTTTCTTTAAGTTTGAAGTTGTAAGGGGAAAAGAATATTTTAAAAAGAAGTAATTTACAAACATGAGAGATTCAAATTTATGACTGTAACAGGTCATCCATTTATGGGTTAGTGTTTAAACCCCTGTGCAGTCACATGAAAGGTAGCTGTTTCACTGTTTTGAGAGAAATTAATGCTGCCCTTTTGTTAGCAAAATGGAATGATAATCAGAACATGACAGTATGGAACTTAGACTTCAGATCCATTTGTATCAACCAGCAATTTCTGGCTAGTATGATATCTCCCTCTTTACCTCTGCCCTCTGCCCTATGCTACTTCTAGTCTTTATCAAGCCTTTCCCTAAGTGGTTTTAACATATAAAATTGCCAGCAACATAGAGATATAGTTGTATACAAATATATATTTTACCAATTTTGTGTAACAAATCACCTCACCACAGGATCTTATGAATTCCAGAGACAACCCAAAGCAGGTCAGGAAAAATGTGTAAGGGGAAAGAAAAAGCAAATTAGAGAAGAATTGTTTTATCTTGTCCTGCTGTGAAACTGCAGACTTATGCAGCATTCTGCCTTGGTTTTGAATTTCAAGGTAGAAGAAACTAAGATGCAATTTATATTTTCTTTTTCCTCTTCCTCTTTTTTTCTTGACCTAAAACATATGTGGGATTTATAAATTCCAGTATGCATGAATGGTTGTTCAGATTTCTAATAGCCATTTAGTTCAAAGTTTATTTTTGACCCTATTTATTTGATATTGACAAAAACAAATGAGAGGGTTATTTCCCTGATGAGAGATATCAGAGAGAGAGCAGTCCTGAAGGATGATCCACATTGAAGTGTGAAGATTTGTTAACAAAACAAACCAGTTGCTCTGTCTTATTTGTTATTTGTCATTCAACACTGTCCTTAAGCCTTCAGTCAATTTTTCAAAAAGCAAAAATGCTGTGTCTCAAAAAATGCCATAAGTATCAGTGCCTTCCTTGCAAGACTAAAGCACCCCAAAGTTGGATTTTTTTTCTGGATACCCTGATTGAACAATGATGCCTGTCAAATACATTTATACAAATCAAAGCCTATTTGTGAACAGAAATAAATAATTCAGTAACTGCAATAAATAATTCAACCCATCCCAACTGACTGAACTACAGCCCCTCCTTTAGAAGCAGTTCCACCACACAAGTACTTAGGCACAATGATAGAATCAATTTGAGCAGCCTTCCCTGGTGTTGCTCCTGAGCTATCCAAACTGCAGCAGGAAGCAGGTTTGACATCTTTAAGACAGTTAACAACTTTCACGAGAACTCAAATGCACTTCGTCTAAAATATTGCTATTATTAATATTAATTGCATAGCTATGGGGGCCAAGTTCTACTCTCTGTTTCAATGATGCAATCCCCTGACTTTAAAAGGACTTCAGGAGCGAGGGCAGAATTTGGTCTCTTTTGACTAAAACTGTTTCCTACTCACATATGTGACCTTGCCACTCCCCACTAAGAAAAAAATCATAACTAGTTAAATTTTGCTTAAGTGAGTTTCCTTTTCTTTAGGACAAACAGGACGACTGTGACCAATTTAAATCTCTCTCAGAAAGAGGCTTCTTAATATACATACATGTCTACATATATATGTATGTGTGCATTTTTCTTAATGTATGTTTATATCTCATAGATTGTCCTCAAAAACTACATGTAATCAATTGTTACCCCCATAATGTTGTTATGGATGAAAGGAGCATACCACGTGTGCAGCCATGTCTTTATTGTTCATGTAATCAACATTTTAAGAGTCTAGTCATCCAAATTATCTCATTAATACAAGAAACCACAAATAATACTCTTATAATTGTTATAAAAGAACGACCTTCTCAGAACCTACTGCTGTGCCCTGGTACTGTCTTCATCCATCCATGTCCCTGTGGGTCTTGGCCAACTACCTTTCTCAAGAATGCAATTGAGAAGGCTTTTGACAAGTTGTACAACATCCTGAGGTCTGTTCTGGGGAAGTATGTTCATGGTGGGATTTTCTTCCTTATTAATATAGTGGTCCACTTTGCTGTGTTTTTGACTGTTTCTTCACCTCTGTCTGCTCCCAGCTGAGGTGTGAGTGTGAAATATTAGATTTAGAAGGTGACAAGGTTTACTCTGTTTCTGAAGCTGTCTTTGGTGAGATAGCTTCTAAAGCTGTATGTTTCAGTTGTCCATTCCCTGCTTTACCATGAAGAATGCTTGTGAGATTGAAAATAGGACCCAAATATTAAAAAAAACCCAACCAAAGAAAAAAAGTAAAAATTGAGGAATACCCTGAGTCCACTACTTTCTAGTATTATCAAAACACAAATAAGCATGTGTATTTTCCACAGTATGGATGAGGTTAAAAATTCTAAAAGAAAAATGTCATATACTAACTTCTGCTTGAGCATCTGGAAGAGCAATATGGTTCTGGGTCACTGCACACATTGCAATGTCTTTTTCAGCCCCTATGTCCCTGAAGTTGTAGGCTTTGTGGTTATCTGAACCCTCACCTCAACCCTAATAATGCCTTGGGGCTGGGGATGAGGTCCCCACGATGGGTGGTCCAGTTTAAATAAGTATGGAAGGAGCAATGTTGGTGCAGTGCCGTGCTCTTCTTGGCATGCCTTTTGCAGGCCCAGTGTCCCTGGAGCTGTAGGCTTTGTGATTTTCTGAACCTTTACCCTAACCCTAGTAATGGCTTGGGGCTGAAGATCAGATCCCCAAGACAAGGCATGGCCTAGGTTTAAAAAGGGCGGAAGGAGCAATACTGGAGCAGTGCTGTGGTCCCTTTGGCATGCCTTATCCAGTCCTAGTGTCCCTAGACCTCTGTGGTTATCTGAACCTTAATTCTAACCTGAAAACAAATGAATGCTCAAATCTGAGATGAGGGTCAAACATTCCAAAGAGAGCACAGTACGGCAACAGCATTGCTCCTTCCACACCTTTCTGATCTGGACCACTCATGAGGCTGGGTGATCTCGGGCTCAGATTCTAGTGTTTGTTTGTTTTAGTGTTGTGCTAAGAGATCTCTTGGAAGCTTTTTGTCTTTATAGAGAGGGAAGAGTGTCAGAGGCTATGTATTGAATAATGTGGTTTGGGGTTTTTTTAAAATCCTTTTCTCATAAGGTCTGTCTTGCAACTGTTAATGAGCTGCTGTTGAAGTCTAAATCAAGAAAGCAAGGTACTCCAAGGGAACACTTGTGTCAGGTCTACAGGGGGCACAAAGAATAACATGGAATGACAGTTTAGTCGTTCAAAGATCCAGGTATCATCCTGTTCTTGCTCATTCTACCTTCGCAAACACCACCTCCTTCCCTTGTGAATATTACCCCAGAGTAATAGTAAAAGAAGGACCCATTTAGCAATTTTAGTATGGTTAAAAAAAGTGTTGAATTGCTGTAAGAATTATTGATGTCTATGTAGACAGAGACAATATCCCTTCCATTTCTCTTGATATAACAGGTAGACATTTACATCTGTTTGAACCTTCTCCAAAACTGACCTTTGTTTTCAGGTTTTTAAGAAGTTTGTTACCAAATGAAATTTTTTGTATTATATTTATTATTAATGTAATATTATAAAATAATCAGAACTAAAGAGGTAGATAAATAAAAAAAAACCACCAAAAAATCTTGCAGATATAAACATAGGAGGTAGATGTTGAATATGGGAGGCAAATATATTTGATTTGGAAAAATAATCTGTTGTAGGCTTATCCTCTTATATTGGCAGTTGATTTTTATGATTTAATTTTCAGATTATTTGCTCTGCTTTTGAGCTAGTTTAAATGCTGATATAAATTCACCTAAAGAGGATATCATAATGTTGACATTAAAAAGCTGATTGATAAGGTTAATATGAACAGAAGCTTTACACAAATGATTATTACTAACTCTAGCCAACATTATAGTCACAAGGGTCAGATGGAGAGCTAGGCAAAAACACCTTGAAGAGCCATTCAATTAAAAGAACCCAACCTGAAGAAATAAAATGTATAAAATAGTGTACATGACCTCAATTATATTTTTTGTCTCATTTTTGCATTTAACTGCATATGTTGGATCAGTTTTATTTCATTGCTGCCTAGTCCTAAACCATGACAGGGGTCAGTAAAGTTCCTGTTTTGTTGTTTGTCTTCTTGTTTCTCACCAGCCAAATCTATTTAAATTTGTGATAAATTAAAATATTTTTTTCCAAGTCCAATCCATTTTGCTGACTCTTCTAACGGGTAAGCAATCCCCCTGTCTTTATCTCAACCTCTGAGATTTCTCATAACTGCTTTTTTCCAATTTTCTCTCCCTTCCTGCTGTATAGAGGGGAGTGAGTGAGTGGCTGGGTGGGAGTCTGGCTCTTAGCTAGTGCTGGCCCACCAGGACCATTTCAATTGTAAACTAAAACTGTAAGAAAAGATGCACACATAAAAGAAATTCACTGCCCCTAAAACCTTCAAATTTGAAAGAGGAAAATCAGTATTAACAAAGACTCTAAAACTTCAGGGAGTATGTTCTCAATTTCCTGATTGTGAGCAACAGAGTCTAATTCTGTATTAGTTTAAAATATAAACTTCAAATATTCAGCTTTTTTAGAGCATCAACATTAATAGTTACTCATATAATCAGTAAACCATTTTAGCTCCTTTGTTCACTGCTTCCTTTTTATCTGTACAACTCATGAGATACGCATTTTGTTGAAGCTAATTTTAATCTGTTATTATACAGATTATATACATAACTGCAAAAATTTAGGAGTATGAACTTCACCCTTATTGGAAAATAAGAGGGATTGACGTAACAGGACCTACTTGAATATCTATAAACAAAAAGGTCATATATTAAAAAAAAGAAAAAAAGTATTTTTTTTCTGTTTTATAAACTAATTGATTCCTTCTCTGTGAGTGTGGTTTTCAAAGATACTCTGTGGGGACCTCTACTGTGTTTGTCTGGGTGAAAACTGATATGTGTGTCAATTCCTTTTCATTTTCATTTCAGAGTTAATTAGGAAGTATTAAGTATGGAGGAGGGCAGGGGGTAAAGAATTTTATGAGACATATGCCAAACAGTTCTGCAGCTACTCTAATTAGATTTAACTTCCAAAGGCATATAGAAAAGAGCCATCAGAGGGAGGTTATTAGAAGAACCATGCTAAACAATTTAACAGTAATTTGGAAAGTGAAGAAATAAAATGCATATTCCAGTGGGATTTATTTAGAAAAAATAACAGGACTCTTTTTTGACTCTTTTTATTTCTAAAGAAAAGTTGACCAAATGCTTGTTAAGAGTGAGTAGAGATTTCTTATTTTTAACAGAGAAAATCTAGGAGACTATGAAATGCTTAAGGTCTAGTAATGGGTGTATTTTCCTAGTTCCAAGCTCGCTTGGACAAAGTGTCTTGGAAATTAACACGTGGGTGGCACTGCAAAAGAGTAAGCAGAAAATGATAATCCAAACTCTCTACAGTGCTTTGAAGAGTGCAGAGACTCAGTTAGATTTGACCACTAGCAGGATTTGGTCCAATACATCTGATCTGTTTTGCAGGAGTACTGAAGGAGGCACTTGCCAATTTAGTCCCCAGTTATTGCAACATTATGAATGGTAGGGGCTTGATGAAGATTGACAGAAGTATTAGATTTTTGCCAAATGCAACCAAGTGGATGTAATTTTATTATATGTGTATAAAAAACGAGATAATTTTGAGACCACCTGTCCTGGCAGTAGGAAGAAAGGGAAGAGAACAGCTGCTTTGAGCTATTGCCAGCTGTCTCTCCATTTAAGTGCTCAGATAGAGAGTCAAATGACTGTGTAGAGCCCTAATGCATCTAGCAGAGTAGCCTGCTTAGCACAGATTTCTCCCCAGGTAACTCTTGTCTCACCTTAAGACTTTCCCTTAGCAGTCACGTCATGGGCTGTAATGGTCAAAATAATCGAAGCCTTGTTAAATTCTGAACATCCTATGGAACTAGTATGGCCGATAGGATTACACATGGAGATATAACTGAGATAGTAAGACAGAAGACTTGCCTCGATTTGGCAAACCCATGACCAGAGAATAGCAAGATGAGGCAAGGCAAGGGAAGAGCACATGCTATTACTGTATGAAAGATGGTGGAGGGTAAGGTTGCAATACCATAATTTCTCCAGAGGTAAATTTAGATAGCTACATCAGTTCCAGCTTTTTTTTTTTAGGTATGCCTGTGTCATGGTTTCATGCTACAAGCAGCTTCACAGGACATGCCATTCTCTTATCTAATCCACTCATGTTGTAGTTGTGATTTCTAAGACATCAAGATCTTAGAAATAATAAATAAATAAAATAATATCTGTAAATAATGTATATCTGTAAATAATAAATAAATAATCTGTAAATAATAATAATAAATAAATAATCCGTAAATAATAACTAAGAAAAAAATAATGAAAAAGCAATGCAAAATATCCTATATTTTATCTTACCAGTCCTGATATCCCTTTTTATTGTCTATTGTGATAAGGCATAAAGAACTGTAAGTTAAGACTATATGAAAATGTCAAAGGCCTTCTATCTAATCTGAGACTGGCAGGTACTTAGGAAAAACAGATAAAAAGAGAGGTATAGCTAAAAGAGAGGTATAAACCCTCAGCTATCAAAAACCCCCAGCTATCAAAAACCCCCTTTTCTGCCATTATTTTTTAAAGATTTCTGAACCTCTTTACATTTTCAATTAGTTCCCCAGATTTTTATATCTTGTATGAAAATATACCAACTAAACCTCCTGCCTAATGCTTTACTCATATGCTTCAGTTCTCTAGTAAAACTAGGTAATAAACCTGTGGAGTTCTTTTTAATGCCATATGTCACTTTAGAAACCTTTATCTTACTGTTTTTCAGTTTCCTCTTTCCCAGGATAGAAAAGTTATAGTCTTTTCATCAGTCCTCATACAGCAAGCTTTTAATATATTTTGTAATTTTCCTTGCTCTCCTTTCTTTCTATTTGTATCCTATTCCAAGAGTTTTGAAATGGGACAATGAGACCTGCATACAGTCCTAAAGCCAGTGAAAGAATAAAGGGTTTCCACATAATGGAATAATGGCATAATGAAATTTTCAGTTTTACTCTTTATTTCTTTCTTAATAATTTGTGGTGTCCTGTTTAACCATTTGAGCAATGATGGTCACTTAGTTCATTCAATTCAGTTTCAGAAAACAATCTGTTATGACTCCAGAATCTTTCGACCCATCACAGTTTTTGGATAACTAGAATTACTTTTCCTATGTGAACAACAGATACTGCATTTTATTTGATATTTCACTGTCCTTGCCCTTTTCTCTGGATCCTTTGCTAAACTCAAAGTTCAGATGAAAATATAAGTAAACAACAACTACACAAGTCTACACAAGACTTGTGCTTTTATATCCATCTTAAATTCATTGTTGGTTTTCACTCTTTAGTAGATCAGCCTAAAGGCAACCTCTTGTATCTCTCCAACAGTGCTCCTTCCGAGATTTTTTGTAATCAATGTCCTACACCTGTGATGGGTCTCCTGCTCTCAGCTGTACTCCATTTTCTCTCACTAATGAACATGTTGTCTGTTTGTTCAGCACAGAACAGACTCTCAGGGCATACTCTGAGCCTTTGCCCTTCCCAAGTTTGAAAAGTCAGGAGGTTCATATCAGCTGTGCTCTCACTGATCAACAGCTATGTGGTCCATTCTAAAATGGGATTTTGGGTGGCAGGCTTAGAGTTCATATTCATGCTTCAAACTCGGGTTTCCCCTGACCTGATGTATCATTTAAGCATTATGTGGTAGAGCTAATAGAACTTTCTGCATCAAGTTATCTTCTGGACTTCAGTAGAGTTTGCATAGTATAACCCAAGAATTCTGCAAGGAACAAAATATCAGAACTACAAACATGAAACTATTAGTTCTGAATTGCTGACTTGAGAGTTGTGAGGATCACTGTGATTCTACTAAATTGTTCTCTCTCAAGCTGCCATTCCTTAAAAGTATCCGTGTGCTGCAGTACAGTTAACACTTTAGATTCATATCAGAGTTTAAAAAGTTTATTCTTTGTGCACAAATCAATTTCTGAGAGATGCAGAATTCCTATAGGAATTTGTCTAAGAACCAGCAAAACACACCTGTGCTCACCTTTAGTAGATATAAAATAACTTTGTGTGGGAATGAAGAACAGTTTCACTTATGTTTGTGTTAGGTTTGACCATTGGTAAACCCAAATGTCAGGGAGTGGAACACTATTTTCTGTCAGCAGCATCTGTCTCCTTGGCAAATTCCTCAGACAATTATATTGGCATCTTTGGAGTAGCCTCTGGGTCTGTCATGTAGCTACCCTTGTCCTTCCAACACTGTTTTATAGTGATTCAATTTGTTTCTGAATAATGTCTGCAATTTTTTTGCAATTAAACTGCAACACAAATCATTTATTATATCTCTAAACCAATCTTTTTATGGAAATATGCAATACTTATTAACTATTGACATTACCCCTACCAAGCATTTGTTATAATAAATAAGAGTTACAACACAAATTATTACTTTAGCAACCTGGAAATATTCCAGCCTTTACATTTATTTAGTCCTTTGTCAATATTCCTGGTTTATACTTAGAGTTCTACAGACATTTTTCAGTGTTGCACTCAAATTTAAGCCATGACAGTCTTATCAGTTAATCTACGCAATTAAAAACCCATGTAATTGCTCAATGTTGTGTCTTACCAGATGACACTGGTTACATAATACTTTGCTTTTATATCCAATTTATTCTTGGAGATTAATTATTGAAAAGATACTTGTAAAAGCTTTGCAGCCCAGATTAAAAACGTAATCCTCACTGTTGATAAATACGTAGGATTTAATTTTGCATTCATTTCAGAATCTGGCATTTAAATATTAAACCTAATTATAAGTTACTTCCTTGAGTTCACGTAGACCAATATATTTATTAAGCAAAATATAGATTTGTGAAATAATATAGTCTTACACAACGATTTCCTGACAAATCCAGAGATCTAGAAAGCCACAGGCCTAAAATAACTTTAAAAACCTACCTTCTACTGCTCCCAACGGATTGATTTGAAACTCTTTTTGTTCTTTTAGCAAATAAATTCTGAAATAATAAGAACATTTTCTGAGAAATACTGAGATATATTCTCTAATAAATATTTCTCTATGAGAACAGAAGGAATCCTGTGTCAGCTTCAAATAATTCAACATCTCATCAAAATTCTTACTGATGTTATGGAGAATTAGGTACTTTATTTCTTTAGAAATTATGTCAAACAACTCTTGCATAGTTATATACCTAAAAACTTGCATAGTTCAGATTCTAAAGGGGTTTGAATCAAAATATCTGAAGTATTAAGAAAAAATTCTTTATTTGAAAAATTTGACATATTCATAAATTAATTTATCATTAAAAGTGCTGATGAAGTTACATCTTATTGAAACGCAGGCTATTTATTTCCATACACTAAAATATTTTATTTAAAATTAAAGAATATCCATTTCTCTAGCATTATTGTCTTTTGCATTAGCGCTCTTAGAAATAATCGCTATGCATCATTTATAAAAATATTTCAAGCAATGTAAAAAAATGTATTGTTTATTAATGGAATGAGGGTAACAACCTTGTAAGAGCTCAAGCGTAATGTTTTAGTTGCAATGTTAAGAAAGATAAATTTATGTTAATTGACTGATTAGTTTGAACAGTGTGTAGGAGCAAAAAATTAAGGATGTCTAAGCATAAAATGATTACAATATTTTTTTACAGATTATTGAAATAGTCATGTAAAATCAAAATAAGATTACTCAATGAAGTAATATATAAAGCATAAAAAACATATCAGAGAGAATATATGATAGAAGCACAGAAGCACAGAAGCACAGAAGCACAGAATCATAGAATCATTTGGGTTGGAAGAGACCTTTAAGATCATCTAGTTTCAACACCACTGCCATGGCCGGGGACACCTTCCACTAGACCAGGTTGCTCAGAGCCACATCCCACCTGGCCTTGAACACATGAATACATCCTGAGTAATGCTTATAAACATTTAATTGAGGTGTTCTCTGGGGATATGCACATGTAAAATGTCACTATTTCCACAAGATATATATTTGCTTCCTGCTAAGGGTCTGAGTTTATAACAATAAATGCCAATATCTTTAAGGTCTTTAAGTCGTCATGATATGCAATTGATTTTCAAAATAAAACATGTCTATTTTTATTATTTTTACTTTTAGAGGAATCAATCACTTTTTCATATGTGATCAAAATAATTGGGGGAAAAAAAAGTCTTAATTTTCATAATCAATTGATCACCAGTGATCAAAACATATTTGAGGACATTAAAATTTAGTTGTCCCAAATGCAGCTTCTAAGAACAAAATTTAAAAGTTGCCTTTTGCAATGGATGTCGTTGTAAATCAATACATTCTTTAGTAAATACATTGCTGCATTGATTTTTGCTAGCAAAGCTTAACCCTAAAGTATTTAAAAATCAACCAGTTAATGTCAGGATCCAATGTCAATGCATTATTAAGGGTCAAATGCTGACTTCGATCTCACTTGAATTACTGTTATCTCTTCATCCTACTGCAGCTTCTTTCTTTCACCATTCTCAGCCCATGCCATAAGAGTGATCTACACAACTGTTGCTGTGGCATCAGAGTCCCTAACATGGTGCACTCCAGAGATGCGCCGGACCCTTTCCTCACGCACAGCTTGTCGTCCTCTCCCACAGTGAAGCCCAGACTGAGCAAGAGAGCACTTTTCCCCTCATGGGCCTTAGGTGTTGAAGCACCGAAAACATTCAGGGACGTGAAAATGTTTTAGATAATAGTAGTTGCTCACCTGTTATACATCTGAACTATTCAGATATGACAACAACACCCAGGATGACTCAGCTGGAGTGTTAAACAGATGTATAAGAATTTCACACATGCTTGCTGTTTGTTATTTGGTTACGCTGCCTTTCAGATAGTTCAGATTACTCCACTAACATTGCAAAAAGACAGAAAAACAAATGTCTAAATTTCAAAACGGGCAGCAGAAAGCAATTAGCATCTGCTTCATTGGTTAGAAAGAAATTATGAAATTTTTATTCTTACCCCTAAAGTCATGGCTGCAAGCTGACCATGTGCTTGACCTACCTTATCAAATTCTTCCTAGATACAGAATTTCTCTGTCACAAATGAGAACAGTTTTCAGTAGTGAGAGATCAGGTCATTATTATTTTTGAGGTGAGGCTTAGGTTGTGAAGAGCAAAAGGTTAACAAGTTGTAACACTGTTTGAAAACAGCATTTGCCAATGGCAACTCCTGCAAATTGCCACTTTGTCAGTATGTAATACTTCAAATTCTCGATATTTAAATTTTTTTAAATAGTTTTGCTAGGATTAATCAAAATTATCAAATAAAAGTGCTTACCTCTTACATCTCCTGTTAAAAAAAAAGATTTGGACTACCCATCAAGAAATGAAAACTGAACAAAATTACTTCATAGAAATGTGTCTGTGTAAGTAGAGAGCAAAACAAGCTTCATCTAATATGAGGGAGAGAAGGAGGCAGGGGAAGAGCAAGAAAAAATTTGGAAATTGTCTTTCAAACATTCCATAGTTTCATAAAGATATATGGGTACCAGAAAACAACCAATAGCCAACCAATTTTTCTTTCAAGTGACTAGGAACATATCCTTTCCAATTTCTCTTTGCTTGTTAATGTGAAGAAAAAAGATTCTGCTACCCGCTTTAACTGTGAAAAATGTCTTTTTTGTTGTTGTTGGTAGAGTACTTTTTATTTGAGAAAAAAACATAACATGTTTTTCTGTTTCCAGTTCATCATTTTTATTTCTGACTTCAGATTTGATTTGCTAAGGAAGATTTGTGTATGTTGGATATGATTTTGCTATAGCTTGCTCATACGTTTGATAAAAGAAGTGAAGAATTACATAGATACTTACCAGCATATAAATGAAGCAGAAGAAAGAGGATATAGAATTTAAATGTGGGGATGAGAAACCAGCCTTTGTGTGCTCATACTCCCAGTAATCGCATTAGCAACAGCTTGAATTTAGAAAGTGCTTTATGTAAAAATGTATAAAGGAGCACCTTTGTAAGGCACTCACTAAGAATAAACAAAATGAAGGACTGCAGAGAATTGTCATGGCATGCATTAGGCTCTTCTCCCAAACAGGGAGGTCAGGCTCTTCTCCCAAACAGGGATTTAGTATCCCTTTTTCCTCATTCACCCAGAAGCAATAAATACAATTCAGTGTTCAATCAGACATCTTTTTACTTACATAAGTGTTTTTCTTTGATTTTGTAGACTGTCAAGGCTAGTACTTCTGGACTGGGAAATGAATATTGGGTAGCCAGTCCTTGCTTTTTTCATGATTTTATATAATCTATATACTTCCCCAAAGTAAATGTCCAAAGCATATTTAAATACAACGTTTTTGAAATTGAAAGTCTAAAGAAAAACAACAACAACCCCAAAACCCAAGACAAAACCAAAAAACCAAAACAAAACTGAAAACCAACTAACTACAATAGTTCTTAACTTTTATCATTCTCATTTCTCTTCCCATAGCTGAGACACTAAGGTCACAGGCCACAAAAGTATTTGAATACATTTGACAATATTTTTCTCTACCAAAAATAAAACCAGAAATGAAAGCACATATTATTAGTATGAAACTTTCACTCAAATATTGTTCCATAGGATCCAAAATCCAAATGTAAGATTTTTATTTTTTACTCCAGCTGGTAAACCAGTCATGATGACTGCTTCTCCTGAAAGTGTAATCTTTACAGTGACCATAGGTCAGTTTGCCTCTTCTCCAACTCACTTTCTTCTCACTTTCCTGCAGTTCCCACCCGTGTAACACATGGCCTGGGACAGGCCTGCTCATCACCCGCACCACAGGGGTATGAGCTCCCTATGTATGGTAATTCTTCATCATTACGCAGAGAAGTCTAGGCTTTCCCCTTTACTTTCTGTGACCTTATAGCTACTTTTAACTGTAGATATATATGTTTAAATCCATGTTTGTGCCCTAATTTACCGTTCAGAATCACAGTGGAATGTAGGCTGGAAGGAATCTCTGAAGGTAAACTAGTTTCTTCATACTAGGAACTACCCTAGGTTTGAGCAGAGACTCATCACAACTTATAAACTCTTTTGTTTAGGGCAGGAACAACTTGGAAAGGCAGTGGAAATCAAGTGTTTATATGGCATACGCAGATGGCATGTGTTGCTGCCATACGCTACCTGAGCTGGGTACCAGCTGTGGACCTCAGAGTGCGTCTGTTTGCTGGCACATTTGGCAGTGTCAGTGCCTGTCTTAGAGAAAATTGCTCTTCTAATCCACTGGTCCAGGTCCACTTCAGGTATCACTAAAGGAGTGGGATAGAGTACAAAGGACAGGAGGCAACTTTACTATCAGAGCCACATATGTCAAGCGCCTGTCTCAAATGTGAGAATATGTTGAATAACGAATGTTAAGCCAGAGGAAACTAATTCCCTACAGTGTCCTAGGGAGGTCTGATTTTTTTTTAAATGCATCTTAAGTGGTGAGATTATTCTCTATATGACTTTTCAGAGCCATTAAAACATAATTAGCATGGGTGCCGTGCATATTACCTGTGACTCAAAGTAAATTGAAGAATGATACTTTAATCATTTTCATTTTGTGTTAATCATATATATTGAACCTGTGATGATCGCAGGGAAATATGACTGATATTTTTTTCCCAATGATGTTTTGTAAATTGTAGAAGTAAGACATTTCATTGGTTATATGTGATCTCCTTGGACTGCCTTTGTTGTGAAGCTCTTTCAGCTTGATTTAGTTTTTAAATCCAGGATGAAAGCCTAGTTCCTTGATGTAGCTGTAACTGTTCATTGAATTGATGCCAGAGATGTTGCTTCCAGGTGTATTTCTTTAGTTTGACTAGTTTTATTATGCTATGATGCTTTGCCCAAGAGATGTGATAAAAAAGCTGATGGTATACAACAGTGTCTGGGTTAAAACAGAGAAAAACCACACAAAATATTCTGCAATTTCTTTGAACACTCGGTCCTAGAAATACACATAAAAACTACATGAGCATCAGACCAAATATTACATACAGATTTAAAAAAAAAAAGTCTTTCTGCTCTTATTTCTTTCCTAATTAGTTTCAGTCCCAAGGCAACCAATTAATTATATCCTTTGAAAATGAACTTTTCCCCTACTAAATTCATTCAAGCCCTTCCTTTCTTCAGTCTTCAGGCTCTCGTTTTCCATTTCAAATTTTAAATCACTTGTAAATACTGCAAATGAAAAATGTCCTTATACTTTTAATGTTCTGCTCTTAATTTCAAAAGTTTTAAAACAAACAAAAAAGAATGTTTTCAGTTTTCCATCAAAGTGCTCATTCTCTCTAGTGAAATAAGTGTAGATATCTGTCTCATGAAAAAGGAAATTACAGAGAAGTTTGAAGTTGAAAGCAAAGAAGAAGAAAGGTTTTTCCTAGAGAATTTTTGTGTGTGTGTTTTGGCTTAGTAAGTAATAGTGAGGGAAAAAAATAGCAGGCTTTGATACAAATTCACTTCTAGTCACTTAATTCTATTTCACATTTTTTCATACCTCAGACACATATGAACAGAAAAATAGGGAAGAGAATTTGAGTCCTGCAATGTATATGTGCCTGCATGCAATCTCCAAATTCATTATTTACTATTTCTGTTTCTGAAACATCACTACATGGAAGCCTGGAGTGAGGTGTAATAACTGGCAGATATCAATCAGTTTCAACAGCCATATACACATTGCTTGGTGTGTAACTCTCATAAGAACAAGGATACAAATAACTATGAGATTGACTGTAAGCAAAGATTGCAGCAACAAAATCACTATAGAAAACAGCATTGGCAAAACAGTTTGGAATAGAGTTTGTGGCTTGACAAAAGGCTGAAACACTTTTATGAATATGAAAAAAATTGCAAAGCATGAAGACTTCAACATTGTAGAATCATAGAATCATAGAATTCTTCTGGTTGGAGGGGACCCTAAAGATCATCTAGTTCATAACTAATGCCTTGCTCTGTGCTGTATAATCCTAATACACAGGTAGAATTTTTGTATTCACAAAAGAGTCAAAAGAGTATGTTTCGTTAAAAACCCCCAAAACCAACCAACCAAAAAAACCCCCCGGATAATTAGGCAATGAAATGGCTAGTATACATAAAAATTTAGGTTGAGTGTTCTAATGAAATCAGGAGATAAATAGTCTAGATCTTTGCAGTTTGGACATGGAAAATCCCATGAGTCCTTGTGTTTGATTTCCAGCACTTCTTGGTTTGTCTTCAGGAGCCAAACAATGAAATATCAGTTATCCAATCTCTAACGAGATCTGAAACCAAGAAAGAAAGTATTATTTCACTCCTGCTTGCTTTGTCTCCTTCCTCATTTTTTTTGTTTATAAGTAAAACAACTCTAAGAACTTAGTGTAAGTCCTACCTTACACCACCATGTGGTACCACATTAACACTGAATCTTCTTTTCTCCTATTAACTTGCATATAGTTTTCGTGCAGTTATTAAACTTTGTCACAACAAACAATATGGCAACTCACCTTGACAACAGCTTCATCAGAAAAATAATTATATTTTTCTATCTCATAGAAATATTCTTCGGAGACTGGTTTTTATGGTTAAGATTCATTATCTAGTCATACTGACTGTGTGAAAATTACCCAACCTTCATAAATTGCACACAGATAAAGATATTCAAATCAGAATCAGAAGAGTTTTCAAATATTAAACAACACATTTTTCCTCACTTCTATCTGGAATTGGATTGAAATTGACTGAACGTGAAGAATATTGAGGTTTTAGTCTCTTTCACATGGACAAAACCACATGCATATGTTGTTTTAAAAGCTCTCTTAAGAAACAGTTTTACTATTTTGAATTTTTTTCATTCTAATTCTGTAGGGAGATTCTTGAAACATTTAGAAAAGTAACTTATGGTAACACTGTGGGAAATTCATGATAGTTTTACTTGAAACTCAAACAAAGACAAAAAAGTTTAGCCATAGAATATCCCTATAAATCGGATTTCCCACTGGTTTTAACTCAGACTTCAGTGATGCATTAAGACAACTCTTACTATCTTTAAACAGAAGGGACAAAAAATGCATTATAGAAACAAAAATTAATATCTTGTCTTGTTTTCCTAAATTTGATATCGGTATATAATATGCAATGTAACTAATAGATCACTTTAGTAACCTTCTATGTTTCAATTTTTTGTTCTAGAGCACATGCTTTTGCTAAATATGGGTTCATTTTAACATGTCAATGAGGATTTTGGTGTAGCAAAGTACTCAAGTTTGTCTTTATAGACCCATGAATGATTAGTCTCATTTAGTAGGGAATTAATAGGAGTTAGTAGCATCCAGTGTGAAAAAACATACAATTTATATTAAATTGTCTTTACCAGTGCCTTATTGCATTAAAATGCAGATGAATGTATGAAAGATATGAACTCTCATGAAAATCTTTAGGAATCAAGAATTTAATTACCACTAGATATAGGTAAAAACTCTAAAGGCTGATACCATTACTCAACAAGTTTAATTTGATGTATCATAATTTGTTTTAAAACAGAGAAACCCTCTTCTAACTTATCTGTGCAATCTGTGTTATAGACCCTCAGCAGATCACCTTCCCTTTTCTAGGTTTCAAATTTCCAGTGAATTTAATTTTCTTCTGATCTGAACACCTTTCCATACTTCTGTTCACCTTTTTGAGGACAAGAACAAGAACTAAAAATTTTAAATGAAGGTGCCTGGTGGATTTATGCAGTGTCATAATGATGTTTTCCATTTACTATCCATCAGTTTCCCAAAGATTCCTAATTGATTCAAAAAGTAGAAACTATAGAGCAAGAAATTGCAAGTGGATCTGATCTGAACACAAGAAAGATCCCTAAATGTAATTTCCCACATCATAACATAATTACAAACTAAAATGGCAATGTAAAAGAGGACATTACTACTATACAATAATAATAATAATAATAATAATAATAATAATAATAATAATAATAATAAAGATTATATTATATCCATGTTTTATTTTCTTTAGTTAGGTCTAAATAAGGTGATACAAACAAAATTAGTTATGAGTTAAGCAGTGTAATGAAATAAGACCTTTTTAACTGTAACAGAGAAAATCCTGCTTAGTTTTAGTCATAATAGTAGGCAGCAAAAACTCAATCTATTTTTTTTCACTGAAGCATGAAGATATAGATCACATAGACACTAATTAGGTTTATGGCAGTTCTGTGTTCAAACAAGGGAAGGGTTATGCAGGGAAAGAAGTTGTATGTTACATCTAGTCCTTGGTACCTAACTGAGTTGTGGGAAACATCTAGAACACCACCTACACTCCAACTTGAGTTTATATACAGAGATGTAAACCTATGAAGGTGTTCTATTGATTTCATATTTGAAATTACACTCTGAATTAGAAAAGCAAGGTTTCTTCATGAAGTAACAATCTCAGTTTCTGTACTCTCCATATAAAGTTCTTTTTTATGTTTAGATTGCTCTTTAGGTAAGAAAGTCAATTTGCCTGAGCAGAGATTTATTATCCTGGGTAACCAGGATACCTTAAAATTGCACAATGAAAGAATGCTCTGTGAAGACTCTTACTGGAAGGAAGGACAGCAAGTGGGGGGGAGGAAAGAGAGTGAATGAAGCAGATGGTATTGCTGTACCCAACATTTGTGAAATCAAGGTTGTTGGGTTTTTCCTCCCCTCATGCCCCTTATAATCATATATACATGAAAATTGACACAGAAGATTTCAGACCCAGGGCTAAAGGTGGATTTCAATAACTAGTTTTGCTTGAGATCAGAAACTGCTGCTTTTAAATATTTACACATGGCTCTTTAACCTGCTTTGTTAAAAAAAGCAAACGCAATTGATCTGAAAACACAGTATATACTTGAAGTATCTTCCAGATTGCCAACAGGATTTAACTGTCAGTTTGCAGATGCACTGATTGCATACATAAAGGAGTGGTATATTCTGCCAAATAATCCTAAACCTATGCAGTTGATTTTTTAACATAAAAAAATACTTTTCCTCTTGAGATAGTGTTATTAAATACCATCTGTGCTGGCTGTAATTTTAGTCATAAATCCTTGTTGTATTTATTAGAGATTCATTTTTCAAAATAGCTAATTTTCATTTCAGATTCAGACACACACTAATTTCTTTGCTTCTTTCTTGCTGAGAAGCCTGATATAACAGTCTCTCACTGAAAGGGTTTGGCATTTGCCCAAAACAAAATAGGCTCATCTCCTTTCATGGGATTAGTTTCCTTAATAGGTCTAGAACTTAGGATCATTAAATACAATAAAAAATAAATTCATTTCATACAACAGAAACTATTAAAAGGCCTGTAGGATGTAACATGACAAAAATGTTCACAATGAAATTAATATTAAAACTAATAAAACTCTGAAGGCAAAATCATCATGCAGGTAGGAAAAAAATCTAGTGATGGATATATGAGAATGGAAGAAACATGGCAACAGTACAAAGTTTGAGTATAATTTGGGGTTTTTTTTCAATTTCTGTTGAAGGTACTACATCAGATTCGTAGAGCCTGGATGACAGAAAATATATATAGGTAGACTGTCATTTAGAGTATTGGTCATGTATGAAATTTGTGGAAAGGCTTGCTGAAGTCAGGATAAACTACACTCACTGCACTTTCCTCCTCTGATGAGCTAGTTACTTCATAGAATCTGTATTGGGTTTGCATGGCCTGGTTTTTGGTAGCAGGGAGGACTACAGGGGTGACTTCTGTGAGAAGCTGCTGGAAGCTTCCTCCATGTCTGGCAGAGCCAGCCCTTGGCGACTCCAGAGATGGATGTGTCACTGGACAAGGCTGGGCCAATTAGAAATAGTGGTAATGCCTCTGTGATAACACAGTTGAGAAGAAAGAATAAAAAAAGGTATTGTGTAGTTGTATTTGCAGCCAGAGAAGAGTGGGGTGAGAATGTATGAGAGGAACAACTCTGACCAAGGTCAGTGGAGAAGGAGGTGGAGGAGGTGCTCCGGAGCTGAGATTCCTCTGCAGCTCCTGGTGAAGAGCATGGTGAAGCAGCTGTGCCCTTGCAGCCCATGGACACCCATGGGGATGCAGAGATCCACCGGCAGCCTGTGGAGGACCCCCATGCCGGAGCGGGTGGATGTCTCAGAGGAGGCTGTTACCCCACAGGAGACCCATGGAGAGAGGAGCCCACGCTGGAGCAGCCTGTCCTTGGAGGACTGCACCCCGTGGAAGAGTGACCCATGCTGCAGCAATGTGGGGAGTATCGTTGCTCGTGAGATGGACTCGTGTTGGAGAAGTTCACAGAAAGCTGTCTCCTGTGGGAGGGACCACATGGTGCAGCAGGGGAAAGACAAGAAACAACTGCTGATGAACTGACCATAACCCCCATTGCCTGCTTCCTTGCGCCACTGGGATAGGAGGTAGAGCTGGGATAGGAGGTAGGAGGTAGAGTTATAGTTTGGAGTATGTGATCCTTGAAAATCAGCCAGCTTTCCAGGATCATCTCCCCTGGGATTACTGGAAGCAGAGTCCTGAATGGGCCAAATTATATTTCCCTCAAATCCAAGGCTGTGATCCTTCAATTTGCTATTTTTACCCCTGAACTCCACTATCTCACAGTCACTGCAGCCAAAACTGCTCCCAGATTTCACATCTAAGGCCAGTTCTTTCTTGTTTGTAAGTATCAGGTCCAGCAGAGCATTTTGTATTTTTTGCTCCTTGGTCACCCATGTCAGGAAGTTATCAGCAGCACTCCTGGAGCATAAAATTAATTCAATCTTATTTCTGAATGGATTTTGTCTTGTTGTCGATTTTGAGCAGCAATGAAATTTCATGTGGCTTCAACAGTTATAACTGTGGATTCTCAGAGAGAGGATTCAGTTCAAGATAAGGACAGCAACTGAGGTCGTTGCCTGTACTTCAAGTATCTAACTTGGTAATAAGTGTATTGCTTTGTATGTATCATTTAATGTATGGAGTACATTTTCTTGGGCTATGACAATATGTTTAGATTATACGCAGACGTCCATACGGAAGCATCTACATCTAGACATCCTAATTTCAAACTCATGTCAGACAAGATATGAACTTCCACTATGCCTTTTTCCTCAATTGACATAACACAGGATCCTAGTTTATATTTAGATCTTCTGTTGAATGCAGCTGGGAAAAAACCAACCAAACAAAACCAAATCCACAATAAAACCAAAAATCTATCTAGTTAAAGAGCAATGAAAGAAACAGATACATTTAAACATATTAGAGGACAGAATGATTGAAAAACATTTACATTAGAAAAAAAATGTTAATGACTTTATGAAAGGAGTTTATTCCTTAAGTAAAATGTGAGTGCTAAAATCAGATAGGAAAGAATGAAGATAATACTGATTAAGCAATGAAACAAAATAAAAATATGAGAAAATAAAAAATACAGAAAAGCTCAATATTTTTTTTTTGTGTGTAAATCATGCACAGAAAACCCTGACAGCACTTTCCTAGATGTAGCAGAAAAACTGGGAAAAGTAATGACCATTAAGTGTCACGAAAAGTGATCTACAAGAAATCTTTGAGGTGACCTAATTGCAGACTTCCAGTACCGAAAGGGAGACTGCAAGAAAGATAAAGGGGGACTTTTTGAAAGTGTAAATAAGGAGTCTGGATTCATGTGAAAATACTGCAAGATCAGAATTTAACACAAGTTTGGTGAAGTACAGAAAAAGCAGTGAACAACACTGCACCGAAAATCAAGAACTGTGAAAAAAAAAAATCAATTATTCATTACCAACATTACACAGCATAGCAAAAGTTACTGTTTTTTTTCCCTCATTACTGTACATGATTTGAACTTTTTGAAAGCCAGACTCCAAAATTAGACAGCTGTTCATAACATGTGGAGAGAGAACAAGTGGTTCCAATAGGGATCTCATGAAAGCTCTCAGTGCTCCTTTCTGAAGTAATGAACACTTCACCGCAGAGTAAAAAGCATTACCTCATTGCAGGAACAGCAAATAGACAGGTACATATTATCAATTTCACTGTTCTAACAAAAGGAAAAGTCTTGAAAAGACATGAGGGAAAGTCTTTATTACATTATAAGTTATGTGTTGATGGGTGAGTTTATGCATCTTTGTTGC
This sequence comes from Ptilonorhynchus violaceus, assembly GCA_013397565.1. Classification (NCBI taxonomy): domain Eukaryota; kingdom Metazoa; phylum Chordata; class Aves; order Passeriformes; family Ptilonorhynchidae; genus Ptilonorhynchus; species Ptilonorhynchus violaceus. The sequence goes on along the minus strand of VZRJ01005671.1, from coordinate 77,995 downwards.
ATTTATATGCAGACAATGCTTCAGATGCTTGAAACAAACAGGAAGAAAAAAGTTGTAAGCTGGATAGTTTACAGTGTGAGTTCAGGTTTCCTTGCATGAGAGGCTGAGGAGAACAGAGAAACTGAGAATAAATATATTTCCTGTTATTTCCTTCTCCATCATAATCCTTTTTTTTTTCTGTCTCTTTATGCCGCATTGTCTTTATTTTGGATCTTTTGTGTGCATTTATTATAAGTCCTCTTATGTCATTTTGTTCTACTATTAGTCAATTTAACCATCAATCTGTGCAGTCATCTCTCAGATTAAAGCTGTATTTTAACCTACATTTCAGATTTATTGGAACTGAAACATTTTAGTATGAATTATGCCTAAATGATATATATAGATATTATATGCACATCAAATTTGCTGTTGCTTTCAGAATCAAGGTGGAAGACAGTTACTGAGAGATAATTGTTGCTATTTATGGGAACTGGGTTGTCATTAAAAATAAAGGTTAAATGAAGAAGTTAGTTTCTTCCTGGGAATGAAATTTACATTTCTTTGTAAAGTGACAGCTTTCAATAGCAATAAAATCTAAATTCAAATTTGCTATATAATACACCTCCTCCCTTATTAAACTTTTTTTGGAGTTAATAAAACAAACTTCTTAAAGTTTATTTCTGTTCATGCTTGAATTCCTTCCTAAAGCAAATATTTCTGGAACCTTAGAAGAAAATCCCTTCGAAGAAAATCCCTTCAGCCATTTCATAATTGTAAGATTATGAAATATATATTCCCATATAAATGCTAAATTCTGACTACCAGTTTCTTGGTGGAATAGATCATTGAAAACCAAACTCTGTAACTTCCAGCTAGGACATGTAAATTCTCCAAGGGTGAAAATAAAATAATCTAAAGACCCCACAAATATGTGAAAAAGGTGAAGAAGGGATCTTTCCCCAGTAAATGTGCCCTAAATAATTTTTTTCTTCAGCTCAGACCTTGAGGTAAAAATTATGATGGTCAGATATTTTATAAGGAAAAGGATTAAAATAGAAGTTGCAGTGAGTCCAAATGATATTGTGACAGTAGCACTGCTGAAGAAAGTTTCTGCTCCTCAGTGGCAGAGCAAATTCAGATCTACCTGCAAGAGCATGTTAGACATGCAGAATGACAGGCTAGATATTAAACAAAAAAAAGAAAATAATATTTTTCTAGATAAAGTTTATTACCACTAAAGTTGCCAATTTTAAATTGGAATATTCTTGAAAGAAATAACATATTAAGTCCTTGGTTAGAGATATGCAGAAGGAAGCACTTTTATGAGTAGTATCAATAAAGGAAAGGTTTCTGGTCTAACGGATTTCTTGTTTTCAATATAATTTTCAGCTGATGCTATATTTGAATTTTTTTTAATGATGATTTCAAATTGTGTGTTCTGAATCAAACTCAGTTTAACTTTCCAGAGACAGTAGCTGAGGAGATAATCTTCATGCAGTTCAAAATATCAATTTCTATATTGACAATTTTCTTGATATATGGAATATAGAAGTTCTGCAAAGAACTGCAATGTGATAAGAAATAACCATTGATAAAAATGTCCTCTGGTAAAATGTGTGCTTTTGCTGAAGCTCTTGCCTTGAAAGTGCTAGAAGAACTACAAATATAAGCACTGCATTAAAAGACTCTTGAGGAAAGCTCATGATTAAACTTTTCTGTTTTCCATCTTTAGGTATTAAATGAGTACCTGCTTTTCATTATGTGGCACTGATGTATTTTACTTTTTTGTAGCTCTGTTTAACTCTTGGTGAAACATTCTGTTTGCATATTTCTGGACTGTTTTATTTACTTTTTTAAAAATAGAAAAAATAAAACAACTAAAAAAAATCCATGACTAATGGCTTACAAATTGGTGACAGCAGGTTGTTTAACATAATTGTGCAAAAGTAACTGAGGTAAGAAAGAGTGAAACTCTCCAAACTACAGCAAAGCCAGCTCTCTCTGCATGAGATCTACCTAGAGAGCAAATCTTCTAAACCTAGCAATTCATTCTCTTCTATCTTTCTCACTGCATGTGTTGCCTTCAAAACAATTCTGCCCAAGAGAGATACAATTGCTGTTTTAATTACAACTCACAAAAGAGAAAGCAACAGATGTATAAACATATTTTAAGTATTTATTAAATATCTGCTGAATTGTTATAGTCCTGTTGGCTCATTAGTAAAATCTCTGTGGATTAACTACTGATTCCCAACACCTTCATCTACAAAGACGCAGGGAAGATTTGCATTCTCACCTTATGTACACTCATTATAATTTCTTTTATATGTTGCTAATTATAAGCCTTTATATTTCTTTGCTCTTTTCTTCTTGGTAAGGGCTCACAGAATTGCTGACTACAAAAGATCTATAAAAGGATCTATGAAAGAGTCCACTGAATAAATATACCATACTATTAAGTTCTTTTTCAAACTGATCAAGATTAAGAAGCATCAACTAACAAATAAAGAAAAAACAAAGAAAAAAGGGGGTGAGGAAGCAGAAAAAAAAGCTCCAGTTCTTGGAAAATGAAAAGACTGTGAGGATTTTTCTTATAATTTCAGGGATAATTTTGATCCCACACCATATAGGTTTAGAATTTCCTGGAAGAATTTTCTTCTTTTATGTTATATCTCTGAATATAATTCAAGACTGAAAAACACTTAGGTGTGATGATTTATTAATATGCATAAATCAAGAATAAGTGCTGTACATTTTGCATAATAACACATAAAATTTTCAGAGGGCACATTGCAGATTCCACTTTCTGGACACATGAGGGTTTGTGTTAAAAGTGTATCACCCTCAGAAGGGGAAGACAGAGCTTCGTCCCATTTATTTTCCCCAGCATTCCACAGAATGGCCAAAGGTAATAAAAGAATTTAATCCATATTATAATAATCTCTTGCTGTGCTTGATATCAGGAGAAATTACTAGCTTTATCCCTTAGCTTTCACTCAAATGTCACAACTAGCCAATATTCTTTCTGTTTTATTCTACTGTTCAAGGATTCCATTCCATAGGTTAGTAGTACTTGAACCATCAATGCAAGGACATGTCCATTCTGAAGAAAATCCTAAACAGGAATGACTGAGAAATTGACCAAAGCATATTCCTTGTGTTAAGCAGCAACTACACCAGGATTCTTTTGCATTTGAATTTTTCATTTATGATATAAAATAAAAGTTTCATATTAAGTAAACATACTGGGCATGAGTCAGTTTCCTAAATATAAGAATTCAATTTAATTTAGGTGCTGAAAAAGCATTCTTTCTGGTCCTCACTTGCTGCTGAAAATATCTCTTGGTCATCTGAGTTCTATGCAGATGCCTATGAGACGCAAAGACATTTCAAATGGTACTATTTAGCTTTATCCGAGTAAAAGAAACAAGTCTGACAGGTGGGATCACTTTTCAGACCAGGACTACCACAGTTAAGGTTTTGTATATATTTTTATATGTCTGGGAGTCTAAACTTCACTGAAGATCTAATCTGTACAGCTGATGTAGAGTAAAGAGAAACTCAGATGGCCAGCCTCCAGTTTTCTACTCCAGGGTTAGTGGAAACATCCTCCAGGCTACTATGACTCTACCGATCAATTTTTAATTTCTTCTATTTTTATTGGGGGTTTAGGCACTTTGCTTATAAGTAGATGCATAGGTATGGTTTTTTTAAAGAGAATTAATGTAGCAGAAGTGACATGTTAAAGCCTATGGGAAAAATATCCAGGTAGTAACATTTCTGGAATACACAGGAATTGTCAGAAGACAATGTGTAGAGGAACGTGCGATGGGTCATAAAACCAGCATTTTATTAAATCCGTGATTTTCAGAACAAAGAGCTACGAATTACAATTCCCACGCTCATCAACTAAGCCATTTTGCTGGTCTCATTCAAGGATGGAGAGGTCTAGGATGCAGTACCTTTTTAATGAAAAATATTCTTTTAATGGTAACTGGATATTTCTGTCCTTCATTGGTTGCCTGAGCTCCTTCTTGAGGACTTTCCTGAGGGCTCCATGAAACTTCCAGCACTGGATTAAAAGTGAATGAGGCTGTTATACCTCACCCATTTCAGTATGCTTACACTGAACATACAATCGGCTGAAAACTGCTGCAGGTTTTAAACTGATTCAGGAGTGATCAGACTAGTTTTATTTTAGCTGTAATAACAGTTTCTAGTAAAAGATAATGTAGGTGTTTTGGTTTAATCCAGCCAGCAACCAAGTACCACACAGCCACTCCCTCACTCCCTCACTGTAGGATTGGAGAGAGAATTGGAATGGTAAAAGCTAGAAGAACTTGTGGGTTGAGATAAAGACACTTAAATAGGGAAGGCAAAAGCTGCAAACACAAGGAAAGAAACTCAAGGAATTATTTCACTGCTTCCCATAGGCAGGCAGGTGTTCAGCCTCCTGTTCCAGGAGAGCAGGGCCCCATCACACATAATGGTGACTTGGGAAAACAAATGCCACCACTCCAAATTCTCCCCACTTTCTCCTTCTTCCCCCAACTTTATATACTGAGTACGATGTCATATGATCTGGAATGTCCCTTTGATCAGTTAGGGTCAGCTGTCCAGGCTGTGTCTCCTCCCAGCATCCCATGAACCTCAAACTTCCTTGTCAGCGTGGCACTACGAAAAGCAGAAAATGCCTTGGCTCTGTGTAAGCCCTGCTCAGGAATAATAAAAACATCTCTGTGTTATCAGCCCTGTGTTCATCACAAATCCAAAACACAGACCTATACAAGCCACTGTGAAGAAAATTGATTCCATCCCAGACAAAACCATCACAATAGGACAAGTAAAAGTCTCAGAGTATCACATTTTAATCAATATCATGTCTACCATATCTTTTTTTTCCCTTGTCTTTCTTCCAAAATACATGAATTCCACTGGGTTTATTTCCAACAGATTTTCCTATCTTACCAAATGCTTTTAGTCAGAGCTCTAATAAATAGATTTTCACTTCTGCTCAAAAGAAGTACTTTCTTTTTTTCAATCAAAGAGGCTTGAGAGACATAACACCAAGTAAATAAACAACATATTCAAGTAGTATTGTTCTGGATATTCCTGCCCAAATATAATTGTAAAAAAGCACATCTCACCCAATTCTGCTTCATGATTTTAAGCTACTTTAATACCATGATGGATTTTTATTTGCACTGTCAGAATTGGTACACAATCCTAGAATTAAAATCCAGGATTAGTTTCCCAGGATGTGAAGCGGCATTTCTGAATTTGATCAAAGAGTTACTTTCGAAGATCCACTGTTTCTTTTCAAAAGATGTGTTTAGTAAGAAAGCACCTCTGTCAAAGTTTGAGGAATAACTGCATGTTCTTTTCTTACGATAGGTTAAAAATCTTTTATTTGCTAGTCACAGTTGTTGATTTTGCCTTACTTTTGCTTGCAGCACAGAATGATAAAAGAGGAAAGCAACTTAAATGTGGGCTGTTGAAGCGAAGAAATATGGGAGACTGTAAAAAAGAAATTTGCAATCAACATACTAAATGAGAACATAGCATAAGTAGAACAGACAAGAACCTGTCAGTCTCCACTGAATTCTAAGTCAAGCCTCCACTGACAGAACTCAGCCACTCCAGAGAGAAAGGGCGAGTGGATTCTGACTCATAAAGAAATAAAATGTGTGGTGAATGAACAAAAATTATTAATTGCACAGAAAAGGTAACAAAGAACTCCAGAAACAGACATGAATCTACACGGGTAGCTGAATGAAAGATACAGGGAAGGACTTCAGAATGGCTACACTTGTATTAAATTCTGTCTTCTCTCCATATTAGACTAGAGATATCATAAGACCAGAGGTCTCATTAAATAACTAATTACTATCTCCTCCTGATTCTTTTTCTCTCTACTTAAGATATATGGAGAAAGAATCCAAAGAAATTTGGTGCAGTAAAAAGGCTCAAGCTTTCCCCTTTCTTCGGGGAAAAAAGATCTGACAGTGTTTATCTCATTCATTTAGATGGGAATAGTTCAGCACTAGAACACCACAATGTCCAGCAAACTGGACTCCTGTGCCCATGGAAGGTTCTGCCTGCTGAGACTGGTCACTTCAGTTAATTTCATCACTGATCTTTACAGAATAAGAATTAAAGAACAGACTTTGGATTATTTTACTCCAAAGAAAACTGGGTGATACAATAAATCTGTGATTCTCCTAGTGAATTCTCCTTTACCTCTGAAGTAGCTATCTTATACTCTTGAATTTCTGATGGCTAACTCCATTGTGATTTGATATTAATATCCTTACTTCTCTTTAGAGCTTAACACCATCTTCTATGTGCAATTAAAAAAAAAAAAAGAAAAAGCTCTCCAGATACTGACAAATTGGTTCCAGTTGGTCTTTCCTCTGGATATAAGCTAGCCTGAAATGCCATGAACTCCTCTGTGGATGAAATATCACTGTGTGACAACACAGAACAGTAGGACCTTGGGAAAATGGTTTCTAAATGCCTAAACTTTCAGTTGAGATGGATTCATGGAGTTGTGTATGAGGTCTGACAAGTTCGGGGCTGAGCAGCAGAGCTGAGTGATTCCTTGCTAATGAGGGGAACAGCCTTTTCATAAAGGCTTCATAAAGCATGAAACCTTTTTCATACAGGCTTCACAGGCATGAAGAAGATTTAGCATCCAGTGGAGTTTACTTCCTCCTTACTCAATGTTTATTGTTTCCCACTGGTTTTGGTGGGAATCCCATTCACAACTCATCTGAAAAACAGCTGTTTCTCCTTTCCTTCTTATTTTTCATATTACAGTACTTGTGCTGCTTCCCACCAAAGCTGGTGATGGCAACAAGAAAAAAGTTATATAATATAGAGGGTTTTATTAAAAAGCACTAAACTGAATTTGTGAATAGTTTGTGGCTAAAGTAAAAGTTTTTTTGAGGCAATCAATTCTGATAATTTTTATTTAGTTAAGGATCATGGTCATTCACTTGCCATTCAAGTCTGTTTTCTGGACAGAAATCTGGCACTGCCCACACAGCCAGTGGTCAGGTTTCAGTCAGTCATCACCTCTTCTGTAAATCAATACCATGTCTGGTGGTGACAAACTGATAATTTATTTTATTTGTAGAATTTTGGGTAGGAATGAAGACTCGTTCCATTCCCTACACAAGTAATAGAGCTTCACTTCTAATCTTTCATTGTACTACTTGCCTAGATTCTATTGTTTGGGTATATGGAAACAATGAAAATTATGCATCCAATTCAGGAAGAACAGGAGGGGGGAAAAAAAGGACAAAAAAGAAAAGAAATAAAGCAGCCTTGTTATTTCTGTTACATTTCAGTTTGGTTTGGGGAGTTGTCAAGGGTTAACCTGGAGGCAGATTCCAGATCCACATGCTATGTTCTTCAGAGGATAGGAGATGGCAAAAAACCGGTTACAAGCTTGAAAAAATGATTAAATAATTTTATTCACTAATGCTACTAAAAATAGAAAGAATAAAAAATATAAAATTATTAAGGCATAATGTAAAAATATCATTCTCCTCCCAATACATCCCAATCTTTTTCACTGATCACACAAAGGACATAAACATGAGACTTCTGATGTTTTGATTAAAAGTTCTTATTGCCACTTTATGGGANGGCTGCAAACTTCATCTGCTCAGGCATAAAGTGTTCTTATCTTAGGCTGATGAATTTCAAACTCCCTCATGTCTCATATCTGTGATTACAGAGAAATTTAGTTTGGCGCTATTATCACAGATCACTGGGCTGCGGGGCCTGGGGCCCTCATCCATAAACACAGCAAGGTGAATCCTGATGCTAATAAAAACGGCTCCTCCTCCGGCACTTCCTGTTTCACTTCATTTGTCTTCTTGCTCAGTAGTCTGCTGGTCTCCATATTTAACTCCTTCACGTGAATGCTTTCCTTTCTCTCTGGCTGAGAGAAGAGGTTAATATTTGCAGAAAATGCCTACAGAAGTATTTGTAACAACTTACATGCTGCCATCAGATAATTCAGCTGTACAGCTGCATCTCTAGTCTGTATCAGAGTCTCTTTTCCCAGGCCCAAGGCTTTCCCCCTGAACTACTATGTTGTCTACGCTGGCAGCTACCCAATTTCGCAACAGTCTTATTAGCTGCTAATTAATTCACTGCAATTCGCCTTATCTGCAACAGCAAGGTCACCCTTTGATCCCACCCATCCACCTGCGAAAGGGAAAAGAAGGGGGGTTTTTTCTCCAGAAAACCTCAGCTTCTGCTTGGCTCCTCTGCGTGGCTTGGCTTGGCTTGGCTGCTTTTCTGCTTGGCCTTGGTCCGGATGGCAATAGACCAGCTCCCCTCGGGTCCAAACCGCGCGGGACCGGTGGGGGTGAGGCCCGGGTGGGGGGAAGGGGGCCTCTGCCACTCGTGGGTGCAGCAGGAGCAAGTGAGCAAGTCAGAGTTACTTCCTGGATGGTTTTTTATAACATTCTTCCCCACAGAGGCGTGTTCTGAAATCAAGTGGCTTATACAACTGTCCATCACCTGTTTTAACCAATCAGATTTGTTTCACACCAGGTCAAACCATGACAGGCATGTAAGAGGTAACATTGGAAACATCATTCAAAGGAGACAAAGGAAGTACAATCATTTTGATTTATGTCATATTTTGTTAGAAAACAGTACTGTAGATGACTTGAGCTCTGACAAGTAAATAGAGAAATAATGATAATTTTTGTGTGTCTAGTCGTGTTTTAATTATCTTCAAGGATGGAGATTCTACAATATCTCTGGGCAACCTGTTCCTGTGATTGATCACAATTACAGTGTTGTGGGTTTTTTTTTTCCCCTTATGATTAAATGGAATTTCCTGTATTTCAGTTTGTGTCCTTTTCTTCCTCTGTTTTCCTACTCACCATTGACATGAGTTTGACTCTGTGTTCTTTATTTCTCCCATCAGTTATTTATCCACATTGTTAAGAGAACCCTGTATCTCTTCTTCAGGCTGACCACACACAGCACTCTGAGCTTTGTCATGTTTGCTTCAGTCCTTTAATCATCTTTCTGATCATTTGTTGACTAGCTTCAATGAATATCTATCATCTATCTATCTATCTATCTATCAATCATCTATCTATGTATATTAGATAGATATAGATATAGATAGATAGATATAGAAATAGAGATCGATATGGATATCTATTTTGTACTGTGGAGCCCAGAAATGGAGACAGCATCCAGAGGTGTCACACCAGTGATGAGCAGAGGAGAAAGGTCACATTTTTTTGGCCTGCTGTCAGTGCTCTGCCTAATGCAGCTCAGGAGGAAGCTTCCCAGCTGATCAGTCCCCAGCCAGTACCGGTGCATGGAGATATTCCTCCTCAGGGGCAGCATCTTGCAGTTTGTTTTGTAGATCTCTGTGATGTTCCTGTGTTCCTCTTTATCCATTTCTTCAGCCTGTGGAAGTCTGTCTGAATGGGTCCTGAGCAGTCTTCTAGGGTACCAAACACTCCTCACATTGTCCTTGATGTTCTTGATTTCTATGCAATATTATACATGTGACTGAAATACAGTATTTTAAAAAAGTCAAAAATATATTGAAATTGTGGAGAGCTTGCATAATTTCATAATTATTTGAAATTATATTACTTAGTTCTTTCTTTCTGCAAATAACAAATAGACAACCGTTAAATTACTTAATTCATATCATTGACAGATGACTGAATTTGGAAAGATTGCTGGTTTATTTCTATACTTGTGAAAACATCAAATACCATTATTTCACCTAAGCAATCAAATCATCTTATGTTATTTAAAGAGAATAATAGGATTCAGGAGACATATTCTCCTCTGTAGAGAATGATATAATAGCTATAGAGATTCAAATGTAAGTCTTGTTGTTTGGAGGTACACAGATTTTATTATGTTCATGTATTTTCAAAGAAGAATATATTAACAGTCTTGGAAATAATTTAAAAATATTAGGGAAAAAAAAAATTTTTAAGTTTTATGAACTTACGACTTTTTCTACATATACTTTTGAACTCTATTAATTAATACATGAAAGAAACATACTTGGAAAAACTGTATCAGTCCACAATTTGTGATTTGAAACCTCTGTAACCTTGCTTATTTTGCATTTATGTTTGCAATAAATGAACATAAAATTAATCTTTCCTTTTGTAATGTTTCACACACACTCCACAGAAGTACATAACAAGTAGTACAATAGCGTATTAAACTGAGATTATGATGTAGTTGTAATAATTCCAAATACCTTCTAAAGGAAATGCCTTAAAGAGGCACAGAAAAGTAGGACTAACAAATTTAATCCAGATTTGCAAGTCTTTATGTTGATCTTTTCCCTCTAGTGAAATTCTGGAATTGTCTCTTGTACTTTGATAGAGAGAACTTTGCAGGCAATTTTTATCAGAAAAATTATTTTACTGACAGAAACAATTTCCTTCTAGCTTCTGGCTACAAGACATATTTTTAAACAAGATTTTAGTCATCAGTTTCTACAAGCAAGGATAGTATATGCCAGTTTATCTGGATTAGGTTAAAGGGTTTAATTTTTATGCTACACAGTTCTCTTATGTTGGAAAAAACTGTTTAGGACAATAAATGTAATAACAGAAACTACAGCTCTTTGGGTGGGGTTTTTTTGGTATACCAACTGCTTTTGAACTTCAGACATATTTTTATATAAAATGTTTATTTTAAAAAGTAAAAAAAAAAGAAAAATGAACTTCAATAGTTGTCGGTGATTGAGAAATGGACTCTGCTGGGTGCAAGCAAAGCCAACTTTATTCCAGACACCAGTGCCTTTTATACTATTGTACAAACAATTAACTACCCGTTTCATAACCCCCTGTCCTCCCCAGCAGCACAACGTCTTGCATACAATGTCCTTGGTCAGCATTCTGTTACATGTTAGCAGACAGGAGTGAGGCTTAAGGAGTAGCTTTCTTATCAGGGTGTCGGCTCATACCTTACTCTGCATACTTCTCTTTCCCAAGGCTTAACATTTACCAAGGCTGAGAGATCCTGCTGCTGTCTCATTGCTGGGGGCTATTGCCCCCGCACATAGTTATAGGAATTTAACACTGGTTGGCAGATAAGCCACACACAGCCTCTTGCTCACTCCCCCACAGTTGGATGGTGGAGAGGATTAGAAGGAAAAAAGCCAGAAAACTCGTGTGTTGAGATAAAGACAATTTAATGGGGAAAGCAAAAGCGCTTCACAGAAGCAAAGCAAAACAAGGAATTCATTCACTACTTGCCATGGGCATGCAGGTATTCAGTCACATCAAGGAAAGCAGGCCTCCATCATGTGTAATGGTTACTTGGGAAGACAAATGCCATCACTTATCTTCCCCTTCCTCCTTCTTCCCCCAGTTTTATATGCTGAGCATGATGCCATATGGTCTGGAATATCCTTTTGGTCTGTTAGGCTCAGTTGTCCTAGCTGTGTCCCCTCCCAAAACCTTGTGCCTTGCCGGCCTCCTCGCTGGTGGGGTGGGGTGAGGAGCAGAAAAGGCCTTGACTCTGTGTAAGCAATAACAAAAGCATCTCTGTGCTATCTACACTATTTCCAGTAAAAATCCAAAACACAGCCCCATATTAGCTGCTGTGAAGAAAACTAACTCTATTCCAGCCAAAACCAGTACCAACGTAAAACAAACATATATCTGTAGGAAACTAAAAGTAGGCTAGGGCCTACTCCTGAAGTCAGACTGTGGTGGGTTGACCCTGGCTGGATGCCAGGTGTCCACCAAAGTCACTCTGTCATTCCCCTTGTCAGCTGGACAGCATAGAAAACATAATGAAAGGGTTGAAATAAGGGCAGGGAGAGATCACTCACCAATTACCATCATAGGCAAAGCACACTTGTATTGTGGAAATTAATTTAATTTGCTACCAATCAAATCAGAGTAGAATAAGGAGAAATTAAAACAAATTTTAAAATATGTTCCCCCTACCCTCCCTTCTTCCTGGATTCCACTCATGATTTCTCAGTGGCGCAGGGGGATGGGAATGGGGGCTGCAGTCAGTTCATCACATGCTGTCTCTGCCTCTCCCTCCTCAGGGGGGGACTCCTCGCACTCTTCCTCTGCTCAGTTGTGGGGTCCCTCACACAGGTTGCAAGTCTTCACGAACTGCTCCAGTGTGAATCCCTTACACGGAGCACAGTCTTTCAGAAACAAATTACTTCACCGTGGGTCCTGTGGGGTCACAGGTCCTGCCAGGAGCCTGCTCCAGCATGGGCTTCCCACAGGGTCATAGTCTCCTTCAGGCGTCTACCTGCTCCAGCATGGAGTCCTCCACAGGCTGGAGAGGAATCTCTCTGCCTGGAGCACACCCTCCCACTTCTTCACTGACCTTGTCATCTGCAAGGCTGTTTCCCTCACATATTCTCACTCCTTTCTGTGGCTCCTGCTTTGCAGCAATTTGTTTTCCCCTTCTTAAAAAGGCCATCCCAGAGGCACTACCACCGTGACTGATGACCTTAGCTTTCGCCAGGAGTGGGTCTGTCTTGGAGCTGGATGGTATTGACTCTATTAAACCCAGGGAAAACTTCTGGTCTCTTTTCATGGAAGTCACCCCTGTAGCTGAACTGCTGCCAAAATCTTGCGTTGCAAACACTATACATAGACTTACATTGGATCACGCTTCTTTGGTGTCAGCATAAACTCTACTAGGATGAAATTTCGCAGTCATGCCTAAAGACCACATTTGTACCTTGATGTCTGCAGTACCCTTACATATTGACTAATTTTTTTTGTCAAAATCAGAATTTTAGCATATTTCTATATAGCTGTTAAGATCTAGAACAGTGTAAAATCTACTTTAAACGACTAAAAAGAATGAATCTTTCACTTATCCAATGTAAGGCTAAGGCTTGATCACAGTCAAGACACACAGAAAGTAAGTTTTCTGACAGTAGAAGACTGTTTAATTGTCACCTAGGAGGCGTAAGAATTTTCAATGTTTATAGGATAAAGGAATCTCATTCAGATGATGAAACCAGACATACAATTTTTCCAGTATGGGTAAATTGCCAGTAAGACAATATACTTTCTGAGATAATAGCTTTTCCAACTACTAAAAAATCACCAAGCCCTCTCTGTTTTTTTCTAAAACAAGTGCTCTCAGTATACCACAAGTTACCGTATCATGGAGAACTCACTTCGCAGTTCTGAATCTTTCCCATTCAGGAGGACATAGTGCCAAAGCACTGCTTCATTCCAGTCGTCTCTATCTGGTAAAACATTTCATTGTGCTCCATTGTTGAACAGCATAACTCATAGTAGCCATGTGGGTGCTCTGATAGACACTGCAGGATACACTGACCCCCAGCTGCTATGACTTGTGAAATGCTCGGCTAGACTAGGTATGAGAGGCTAAGTAATTAAAAATGGCCACCTTCCTTTGGCTTGGTAAATTAAATTATTCTGGGATGATGGGAAGAAGTTCAGGGTTGAAAATACATTTTTATCACAGGACTCATTTTTGCTGTCCACCACATGGGATGATACATCACTCTTTCATCAATATTCAGCAAAATTGGCAGAAGACTCATAGTCATTTTATTGCCAGAAATACTGATTCATTTTCTGCAAAGCGGCAATCCCAGATGTGTTGTTTACTACAAGAATTGCTTTGGGGAATAATTTTATTAATGGCATGGCTTGTGGCTAGGGGACTAATATAACTAGATAGCCAGAAAAAAATTGTACTCAACAGTCCAAAACAATTGTGACTAATGAATGGTAAATGTAAGCAAAAATGGGCCCGATCCTCTGCTGCTTGGTATGTGGCAATGCAAGCACAAAAGTCCTTCCCAGACTGGCATGTTTTAGATTTCCAGAGGTTAGAAACTGCACAAAACAACAAAGGACTATGGAATATTGCCCTCTAACACTGAGACCTAGTAATGCATACTAATCTGAATGAATGGCTATTGCATTTTGACAAAAGAATGTTTGAGGATGAAAAATCTGCTGGTTTTGCATGCTTCTTCAAAGACATCCCAAAGAAGAGTTTGGGAAAATGTAGAAAAAATATTCAATATAAATGCTACATCATTTTTTTCAAACAGATGTTTTATAAGAAGTTTGCAATGAAACCTTACAAAGAACTCAGATGACAATTTGGATATAAAACAATCATTCAAACAAGTCAAAGCCACCACAGAGAAGCCAAATGACTTTTTTGCATCAGTGTTCACTGTGGAAAAATCAGGGAGGTTCTTTCACTGGAACTCTTTTTTATTGGAGACTCAGCAGTTGTGCTTGAAATTGGTTGTAAAAGGGGTTATGAAGCAGACTGACAAAATAAGCAGTAACAAATTGGCTGGACTACATGGCATTCACTCAAGTGTTCTAAGATAACTCAAGGATGAAATAGCTAAATTCCTAATGGTAGTGTGTTACTTCTCTCTTCAAAACTGCTGTTGCAACTTAGGACTGGGAAATGATAAATGTGATGCCAGAAGAGATCTGTGAAATTTCTCTCTGCGGTGGGTTGTGGTATAGCTGACTGCCAAGTGACCAACAAGCCTCTCTATCACTCCTCCTTCTCAACAGAACAGGAGGGATAAAAAACAACTAAACACTTGTGGGTTGAGATAAGGATAGGGAGATTACTCAGTAATTACTTCCATAAGCAAAACAGACTTGGTGAAATTAATTTAATTTATTGCCAATTGAACAGACTAGGATAAAGAGAAATATATTCTCACTCCTCTTACTCTAGTTGCTGCACAGCATTTTTACCCTTTATTCAACAGGTTATCACAGAGGCAGTGCCATCATCACTGCTGGGCTCAGCTTTGGCCAGAGGTGTGACTGTTTTGGAGCTGGCCGGAGCTACTCTGTTCACCATGGGAGCAGCTTCTGGTGTCTTCTCACAGTAGCCAGCACCTGGGCATGGACAATAATTATACCTGAATATACAAATGAATAATTGGAAAGAGGAGGGAAAAGTAAGCAGCTTTCTCTTGCAGACCAGTGAGGTTAGCGTAGATTTATGTTGGCAGAATATCTTTTTAAACTCATTTGCAAATAACCTGAGAAAAGAGATCAACAGTCAACTGACAAAGTGTTCCAGAGTATGAAGTCATTCAGTGCAGTGTGGACAGAATTCAGCTTTCAGAACTTTGATGAAGTCAGTAAGAATGTGAATGACTATGTTAAAAAATGGCAGATGAAATATAATGTTAATAATTGTAAAGTAATCCACATGGGGAAACCGATAAAGGACACTGAGCTGATCATATTACCCAGGGGAAGATTTTGGTTTTGTGACAATCAGTTCTAATGCTCAGTGACTGTGAAAAGAAATCAGTCGTAAGAAAGTAATAAAGAAATAGAGAATGAAACAGGAAATGTCATTATACCATTGTGTAATTTCATGTTTCTCGTATGTTTTGAATACTCTATACAACCCTAGTCCCTGCACCTCAAAAAGATATAGTAAAATTGGAAAAAGTTCAGGAAGGACTAAAACCTCTGATTAAAAATGTGTAAACACTTCCATACAAGTAATGACTTAACAAGGCAGAACTGAACAGGAACCTGTATGGAAGAAATGAGGTGGTGGCTATAATAAAAATCCACAAAATCTAGAGTGCCATAGACAGTTTAACAGAGATCTGTCATTCCGGTTTTCTTCCTATCTACTATCAAATAAAGGAGGTCGGTTCAGAATAAAAGGTAAGCTTTTAGGTTTTTTTGTTTCTTTTCCTCCATGTAATATGTAGTAGAATAACAAAACTCTTTGTCAAAGAATGCTGTGGACTGTAAAAATTTAAATATGTCCAAGGGCTTATGAGATAGTTCTGTGAAAGAGAAGTTTGTTAAGCATTACTAAATAGGCAGAGCTCATCCGATTCAAGATACTTCCTGAAATGAAAAAAAAAATTAAACAATAAAAGGCAATGGAATCATTCAGGAAATTTTATATGTGCTTGCTCCATTCTTCCTTCTGCAGTGTCTGCTTATTCCTGCTGATAGGCAAAAGATACTGGCTGTGTACTTTTGATCTGACTTAATGCCATCAGTCTCATATTCTGTTAATTAATTTCTTGACCAAGGTTAGACATACCTTGATTTGGTCAATATCCCATTCTTGCAATTAGATCGGTGTAGTGCATAAATTCTACATGATGCTCCATTAAGAGGAGAGGTGGAGAGGGAGGTGCTAATTTCTTCTCCCTGGTAGCTGGTGACAGGATGTGGGGCAATGGTTTAAAATTGCATCGGGGACATTCATATGTGACATTAGGAAACATTTCTTTATTGAGAGGGTGGTCAAAAACTGTAACGGGCTTGCTAGAGAGGTGGCTGATGCCTCAAGCATCTCAGTGTTTGAGAGGCATTTGAGCAATACCCTTAAAACGTGCTTTAACTTTTGGTCAGCCCTGAAGTGGTCAGAGAGTTGGACTCTGATCTAGATGATCATTGTAGAACCTTCCCAACTGAACTATTTTTATGTATTTGAGTGTAAATCTAGCTGCAGTATTCTCATTTAGAAAAACTAAAATACTTACCATCTATTTGATTGTCACTTATGTAAAAAACCTCTATGCATAATGTGGGAAACATTTCAATGTCATTTTGAAAAGGAACAACACTAATTAATTTCACACCCATCAAAGCCTCACATGATTTTGAGGTCCTAAAAAGGAAAATGAAGCACAACGCAATGACAGTTGAATAGTGCATGCACTCCCAATCACTTCTCTCTGAGAAAAAAATAAAACTTTTAGGCTGTAGCAGCTACATTTCAATTTAACTGAAGCAGTCTTAAATAGCTAAGAATACTAAAACAGTTAATGAAATTCACCAAAACCCCCTACTTTTCTTCAGCTTCTGGTGCTACATGTAACACACAAACAAGTTTTCCTAGACTTTTTCTGCGTATTTTAGAACTTCTTGATTAGCTTGGAAGAATGGCTGAAGAATTGTCTCAGCTTCTGACAGCAGTCAAAGCCTAGTAGGTAAAGCTAAGCATGGTGAGACAGTTTCTAATAGTAGGTATATTAGGGTAAATCTAGACTAGTCACCTTGATTTTTTTCACTATTGTTCCTCTAAATCTGTCTCAGAATCTTTTATCTTTATAAAAAGATTAAAAAAAAAAAAAAAGAAGTGATAAAATCATCTTGCTCTTTCACCTCTTTCCTCATTAAAGCTACTCTGAGTGTCTTCTGTCTCTTCCATTAGACTCAGACATAATCATACCCAAAAGACCAACATATCCATCGCTGTTCATCTGCTATAGTGTTCTTCACTCTGTGGGAAGTAAGATTACTTTATCAGCAGGAGGTTTTCTGCTAAATCCATTGAAAAGCTGATGTTCTTGAGGATGCTTATATGATTATAGAGAAGAATCAACAGAGGCAAGTGTCAGCAGAGCCAACAGCATTATACAGGGTTACAAACAGAAGAACATAGGTCATATTGGAAGGGTTGTCAATCTCAAGGAGTCCTGATAGAGTTGAATGTCTTAGTTAATGAACTGTTATTTGCATTTCACAGTTCCTCTTGATTTATTTTTTTAATTGTTGTTGTGTTAATTTGTTTAGAGATAAATTATATGCACATTGTACACAGCTAGGTGACCTACTTGGCCATAGTTTGTTTTACATTCTATTCTCTGTTAAAAGCAGACCCAACCTTGACAAAGTTTCCTAAGTAAACAGAATAGTTTAGATTTTAGCAGATATATCCTGCTCTGGTAGGTGGAGATTATTATCAGTGTTAGAGAGATTAAGGCAAATCCATCACTGTATATCTGTGACCAATGTTCAGGATTGCTCATTTTAGGGTTTCATAGAGATGAATGTTTAAAAAATACTGGAAGTATTGAGTAGAATACCATTATGCTGTGTAGTTTATGGTTTTTTTAAGTAGCAGACAGAGTGCCAATTTTAAACAATGTCCATTCTAATTAATGTGAGGAAAACAATCTAATTCCAGTTTTTAATAGCAATCATATTATAAGTAAATTAATTCTAAATACTCACTAGAAAACAAATTATATTTCTTTACTGAATCTATATTTTTGCAAGGTTTCAGATAGTTTTAATTTTTCAACAAAAAATAGTGTCTAGCAAAAGACACACATCTTTGAAGAAAACAGCCTTAATAAGAAAAGAAGGTGTTAAACCAGGTTTGTCTCAGTCATTATTAGACAAAATTGTTTTCTTAAATTGTGAAGATACAAACATAACAATGTGAAGAGTGTTCTGAGGAGAGTAAACACATTGAGCAAACCCCAAGTTTAATCTGAGGCTTAAATAATACTTTGCCCCAAATTCTAAAGAAGCATCCTTAGAGATTCCTTAAAACTAATAAATTTCAAATACTACTAATAACCCCCATGTTTTATATCTTTTCTGAATGCTAGCTTTTATTTAACTGACTGAAATTTTTTGCCATCTTTAAGTAGGTTCATTTAAAGCCCTGGATTCCCACCAAATTAAAATATCTCTCATATTTTCAAAGTGCTTTACAGAAAACCATGAAATGTCTGTTTTCTGCTAAGCATTAACCATAGACATTAAGGAGGTTAGAAAGTAGAGTGAAAAAACTCATAAATAAATAAAAAAACTTACTTATAGATTATACGTTATAGATTACAGATTATGTGTTAATTTGATCCAGTTCTGTTCTGTTGTGCTGTGTGACAGAAAGTCTCCATGAAGATTTTAGAGTGAAGTTGGATAATATGAGTTCATTAACTGGCACTATCAAAAGGAACTTCTCAAAATCACTGGCTCTGGAGCATCTCTAGCCCTCCCTCTGTATGGATCAGACCAGGCACCTCGTAAAAAATTTGTAGACTTCTGACCAAGAAGGCTTTTTCTGGTGAGTGAGCTGACATGTGCCAACGAGTGCCATAGTCACCATAAAGAAAGGGACAAACACACAAGATCTTGAAGCGAGATAGCCATTCTTGGGAGCAGTGAACTTTCAGATCATCTCAACTCTATCATGGAACATCATCTTTAGAACTTTTATTTAAAAGTATTTTCTTGTCATCAACTTAAACAATCTTTTAAGACAACAGAAATAATGATTTTTATCTTAAGATTTCAACAGTCATGATCTCTAAATAAGCATTGAAAATTTTTACAAGTATATTTTATATCTGAGTCTCTTTTAAAGTATATTATTGCTCAAATATTCACCAAATTAACTAGCTCTAATTGAGAGTTATAATAATTTATCAGACATTTGATTAATATTAATGCTAAATTGGTTTTTTGATCCCCATTGGGTTAAAAAAAAAAGGAAATTTATTTTCATCAGACTTCCATTAATCATTATGAGATATCTTGTCTTATTACACATTGTTATTAATGGTCAGATTTAATCTAATTTCACTTTCAACTAACTGTGGCATTGGTTTAATCTGACTAAATTGGTTTAATCTGACAGATTTTGGTGGATTACATTGCAATGAGTTTATAGGGTTACATACAGAGTGTCAGTAGCCCAAAAGCAACTGTATGGATGTCAGTGAGGGAAATAACAGATTCCAAGATCTCCATACAAAACACATAAGACTTAGCTTAGGAGGAGTTGCCACCTCAGAGGATATGGACATTACAAATGGACTTTTTGTATAATTTTTTTCATAATAATTTTTGTGGAACTTTCTTTAATCTTAAAGTACCATACGAGCTTTTATTCAGAGAAATTAATTATTACCTGCCACACTGCATGGCTAATAATTATGTTATTTAAAGCTCCTTACATGCAGAAACCTGAAAGAAACAGCTCTTCCTTTCCGCATATTTGAAAGAGATTGGTAGTTTGTATCTGTTTGCTTGCAAACTCATTTATACTTTATAAAACATGCTTCTACTGACACTTTGGCTAAATTTTTACACTATAATATAATTACAGAGTATTGCAAGACCTAGATCCAAATATAAAATGCCATTGAGAATTATATGTGTATTCTTGATTGTTTATTTTTTGCCAGAAATTCTTTCTGAAGTTCCAGAGGTATGTGATAAGAAAAATTGCCTCTTTCAAGGTGACTCACAAGGGACTGCTGGGACACAATATTTTCAGTTTATCATGACACTAACGTAAATCTGAAGCCAGAAGATGGTGACCACTCATTACTCTTGTGAATCTAAGCAGTTTTACCTAGGTTAGAGATAAGGCCTAGGTGGGTGGTAATAGATATTCTAAATAGCTATCATCACCATGTAGATTTGCTTTTAATAGTATATATATCAAATTAAACCAAACAGGTAAGTCAGGTAGGTTTTGAAACATCATTTTAAAAATGAAGAGTTCTCAAACAAACAGAGTATAACTTACTGGAAATTTCAATTTTCCTGTGTTATTGTGGAAAGATTTCCTGGTAATATTGTTTCAAGTAAAACAATACCATACTATTTGCAGTTTCGGGTTATTCAGCTGTTTTGCCTTGCATTCATAGTATCCACAGCTTGATTCATTTCTGCAGTTTGTTAAGAACCTTGAAGTGTGATCTCTCTCTTCCTCCCTTCCTTTGAAAGATTAAATTTGTTCTCAAAAAGCAGCTGGTGAATTATCAATAATTTTCATGTGCTTGAAAGTGATTGAATCAACATAATCACATGCTACAAATGAACAGGTGCTGGAAATGTGGCTTCAGACATCTCAGAAAGAGATCAAACCAGGCTGAATAAGCTCAGTTACAAAAGGTAACCTTTTTGGCACTCCATCAGTTTTAAAGTAGCAGGACATTCTGAAAATTATTTTATTCAAAGCATGAAGAATTGGTTGCCATCAATAAAGTTCCTTGTAAGTCTCCCTTCAGCATACAGTATTCATAGAATACTGGAGGTTTTATCCCAATTATTCACAGTCTTGATAAACATTGATGAAAGAAAATTCGGGGGGGCAGGGGTGGATTATGAAGGCCCGTTTTGAAATATTTGCTGTACCTCTATGCCTTTGTTTTAAAACCTAGTAGTATTATGAGTTTTAAAATAATTTAACAAGAGTTTGCAAAGCTGTCATTGGAACTTCTTATTTCCTCTAATTTTTTAACACTGAGGTTACAAGATAACAAACCTTGGTTTCTCGTGTTCCTTAAGAGTGATGTTCAATGTTCCTCTGCAAGTAACAATTCACTGATCTGAGCAGCAGCTGTTGGAGTACGAGACTGGGAGAGCGCGTTATCACTTCAATACAGACAATGACTGTTAAACTGACCTTTTGTCAACAATATTAAGATTTTACATAATATATTTACAAAGCAACTAAGACTTACAGAAAACAGTGAAGGCAAAATGTGTTTATCTTACTCCATGAACAAAGCTGTATCTCTATAAACTTTCTCACTTGAGGCAATGTGACGAATAAGACAAATAAACAGATGCTCTACATGGGCTCATTGAGATATACTTTAAACCATTGCTGCATTTATGGTGGTAGTTATCCCTAAAGAACCAGTAAAAGGACTTTTTCAACTATCCTGATCAGTTCTCATTTCCTAGGCAAGTCAGTTCAAAAATACAATTCTTTTTTTCTGGCCTCTTATAAGGACACTTATCTGTGCCTTCATTCCAGTGTGTGAAGCCAACTGGTACATAACAGATATTATCATATACTATTTTGATTGTACACAATAGAGATACATATATATAAATGGTAAATATAATTAGTTCTACTCCTTCTGTTACTTCTAAAATAAATTTTTATAAAGTAAGCACTGACTTGTGCTGTAATTTCTGTAATTCACCCAACAATCAAGATCTTGATTTATTTTATTTCTTTCTCTATGTACTTTCCCATTTGAATTCTGTAGCTGTATATCCTGTCCTAAATCCAGATTCAAGTGGAGATGAGTCATATATATTCACCACAAAACTATTTCCACTTCCCACAAAGTGCATGTGTGTAAAAACCTGGTCTTTCTCTGAAACCTGAATTTAACAGTGCAGAAACAAAATTATTTAAGTCGCAGTCACAGTTAAGAAACTTACGTTTGTACATGACCAGGGCACTGTTAAGATCCTGTGCCATACACTAAACAGCACAATGCTGTTGACTTGATGAAGGAACTTGACAGTTCTGGTTAGGATACATACATAACAGGCTGTTTTGCTCTTAAAATTTTTTTGGACCTCTACCCCATCTATCCAACTGATTCTGGTATTGTTGAGAAAGAGTTTCTGGGTTTCTGTGTTCAAGATTCATGTACAAAGTGTCAGAAATTAAACTTCTTCATTTCAAGAAAGTTTTCTTCCTGGATAAATACTTTCTCAGTCTAGGCCTGAGTAACCCGTAGCAGTAAGAGTGACAGTACAGCTGAATTACAGATACTGTCTCAATACTCAGTGTGATGAAATATAGACTCCAAGAAAGTTGTGGGGGTAATATTATAAGCTTATTTTATTCTTTAGAGTCTGTTATGCTCTGGGTTTTGTCAAAAAATGGTTTGGTTCATTTATCAAAAATATTCTAGGCAGGGCTTTTTTTCATGTTTAGGCCTAACGGCTTTTAATTTTGAGGCGATTTTGTAAACAGAAAAAATATCAGACTTCCTCAGAATGTTGAAAATGTGAGCCTGTCTATCTTCTTTAAGGGAAATCATAATAATTATATTTATTAAATTAAAAAAAGCAAGAAAGGAAAAACTATAATTACTTCGAATAAGGAAAACAAGAGTTGTTTTAAAAAAACGTATCCCTTATCATGACATCTGTAAATCCCATGCTACCAGCAGGATGCTCCAGTCCTTCCAAAATCATGTATTCCTGCCTGTATACACACCTCTGTGTATGGTATGAGGTGCCAGAACAGAAGAGACAGATATCAAATCTATTTTCTGTGTAATTCCATGCTCTTTCATTATAAGCAGTCTCAGCAGAACCTCCTTCTTCTTTACATGATCCAAAGCACACATGTAAGTTTATCATAAGAAAGCTTACATCAACACAGAAGAATATATAAAGGCTTGCATGACTGATTTGTATAAAAAAATAGAGATCTATTATCGATATCCAACTATGACGGACAAAGACTCTCTAACAAGGCAGTTAGAAAGTGTATGTTTTAATTGGCCGAGGACATGTGCGGGACAGCTCCCAAAGACACAATGCCAAGACAATACAGAGTCTATTTATCTACAAAAGTTCTAAATATTTAAGATACAAGTACATATTCATAACATAAATACCTCCCATTCCCCGCTTCGTATTATAATTAGCTAACAGATCATTAAGCATGCATCATTACTCTTTTAAAATAGGTCTGGGGTCTTTTCAGTGGTTGTAGAGGAAGATTTTCGAAGTCATCCACCCAATGAACTCCTCGCCCCTTGAACTTTTACAATAGTAGAATGACCCTTGCACAGTCCGTTCTTTCCTCCACCATCCTTGGATGGGTACTTCAAATAGAGAAATTAATAACTGTCTAATTCTCTTTAGATCTAAGTTCTCTGGTTCTTGTTACACATACAGCTGTACAAACATAGGATGACAAACAATTAGTCAAAAACTACTTCAAGCCTAACAATTATTAACTTTTAATTATCTTCAGATGGATCTAATTTATCCATTATACTTGTTCTAACTAATTCTAATAAAGCTAACTTTTATAAAAGATATTTAAAATCTAAGATTTTATGTTTCATGACAAAAAGAGCATCTGTGTTGTTCAGAAAGGGCTCTTCAGTGCATCTATTGGTGAATATATAATTATGAATATGAGTAAAGTGCACAGTGATACTTTCCCAGAACACTTTTCAAGGCTCCATTAGTTTATGATGCAGTGTATATACCTCAGCTAGAGCTGATGACTTTTGCTTTCTAGAAGTCTTTGATGGATTTTGCTTTCTCAATATGTCCAGATGTTTCTGAACTTATAAAAACTTTAAACATTTGTCTTTTGAAAAATAATTATTATTTTCTCATAAGCTGTGTGAAGAAGGAATATTTCCTTTATATCTCCTTTGCCCTCAAGGTTTTGTTCTGTCTTGAGACCTAATACAAAATTACCCCACTGTGTGGTTAAAATGCACTTAGTCAGAGCTGTTCAGAAGAGCTCATTACATTAAAGAGATTAGTTCAAGACAAGCAAAATTAAAAAAAAAATAGAAATTATGTCTGTATACTCAATGTTTAATACATTAATAACTCCTTATATTTCAAGGATAGATAAATGCTGAACAAGAAACTCATATAATAAGACAGTCTAGAGTAATTTAAATTTCTTAACTTTACCTAAAGTATATAATTCAGTATCATATCAGTATACCCCAAATTAGTCACTCTGAATCAGAATCAATTGCCTTACAGAAGGATGAAGCCGAGGTAGTTTTGTATGGTAAAACTGGAGCTAGTTCAGTCGTCCATATGGAAATCACAGTGAAAAGCATCCATATTACTAAATGGATGGAATAATTATGATTGTAGTAATCCACTTTTTTTTTCCTTAAAACCCACATTCACACTCCCTCCCCCCCAAAAAAGGCTGAGCACAGAAACAAAAAACCCAAACAAACAAAACAAAAAAATCAAACCTAAAGCAAACTAAACAAAAGAAATCAAAGCAGGAAGAGGGAACTCCTGTAACAGTAACAAGCGAATGAGAGAAGCTAAGCTTTTGACTTTTATCAGAATGAGAAAAGGCAACAGTGTCTCTATCTCCATTTTTGTCTCCTTTCACAGCTCCCAGCTCATCTCTTCCTATATCACCTATACTCTACTGTTTTTTATATCTGTTTCTATATTTTTCACATGAAATCTAATTTTTTTTCAAAAGTTTTGTTTTTAATGCCTGGAAACACATAATTTCCAAGAATAATTTATTAATTACAAAAATTAAATGTTTGGCTGCATAATACGACCTCCAAAATACCACTTTGTGGAAAATCAACTTGTGAGATTGATCTCAGTGATTTGGTAGAATTGTCAGTATGGAGGAATTCTGAAGATATGAAAAATCACCAGGAACCGGCAAGAATTTCAGTCACCTTTATGACTTATTTTCTTGTTCAGTCATTATTAATACATGAAGAATAGCAGTCCCAAGCAAAAAGGGACATGAGCTATTGCCTCCAAAGGAAACCATTCTTAAATTCATCCAGTATTGAATATACTGTTTGTGGCAGTTTTTGTGACAGCCTAGGGGAAGCCTTTGGTATGCGCAAGTGAGCCATATTTTACTTTAATATTTATATTATTTATTTTCCTGCAGCAGTACCCAGTGTGTCATACTTCAAAGGTACCCAGGATACAGATACAGTCTCCTGAAGATGAAAGCTAGGATAAAAGTCACCCAACACCACCTTTTCCCGTAAATATCTACAGTATATTATTTCCAATATAATGTACATTTTTGATCTTAATTCTTTTATTATTATTCTCTCAGCTCACCCCTGATTCCTTCCCTAATATTCAACATCCCTGATAGCTGTTTTCCTAATGGTGGGGCTGTTGGGAGCAGTTATAAAGAAAATGGTTTCCCTGGAAACAGAAACTGTGATGTACTATGTAAAAGTTTTTAGAACGTTTTGACTTAATTCCAGCCAGCAGTTCTCATACCTTTTCAGAAAAATGGAAAGTCTGCCACTTTTTTCTGATTAATAGTATCACTGCAAAAAATATTCAAATACAGCTATTCCTTCTCTCCACCCCACAAACTATTTATTACTTCTATTGTTATATGAAGCATAATTTACTTCATATCAACACACTTTGTGTGTATACAAAAGATGTGTTAGCTCATGTTCAAGGACCACATTTTCTTAATTTTCAGTAAGACTGCTGCTATTAAACAAAGCATCTACTTAGACTTGAACAATATAACTGCACTACAAGGAACTTCTAGAGGTTATAATTTGCAGCCTCCATCAGTATTATTTTTCTCACTCTTTAATTCTAGCTAGTAATACCCACATTTATTAAAGTTTTGTAGCTGTTTGATGAAGGAAAAATCAGAACTACATATTGCTTCCCCCTGAACTCACTACCCCGGAACTGGTAATTATCATGCGTTTATAACAAAGTCTTTCTTTTCTCTGTATAGTCACCTCATGGTCCTCCTGAGACAGAAACACTGCATTTCTGGAAGATTCTCAAAACAATTCCTAGCTTAGCATTTGTATTTATAAGCTAGAAATCAGGCTCATGAATTGTAACAAAGTGATTATTGAATTTGCATATTGATGTACAGTAGAATAAACATAGAACAATGTTCCAGCCTTCCAAGCAACCCATCACACCCATTTAAGAATAAATAAGATCAGGACCAGAAAAAGACATCTGACCATATTCATCTCCAGACAGATCTTGTAAATAATTTTCATCAATTTTTTAATCGGGGTTTCAAGCCTTTCACTGGCACCTACCAATGGGGAGGCACTGCTTTGTCGAACAGTTTCAGTGTGTCTGTAAATAATGTCATTTAAATCATCATAGCAAGGCACAAATAGTTTTCTGCCTTTATATATCCATCAGAACATGCACCATCAGTTATGCAAAATAGTACAAGAACAAATAATTGTATTCTGAAAATTACGCATTCTGCCTTGTGTATGCTGACATTATGTTTTCAAAATTTTGTCTGTAATGTTTGGGTTAAATTCTTTGGTTTTCTCTTTAACTGTGCATTTCATTTTTAGATACATTCTTTTTTATTGTAGTTAATGTCTTTTTTATCTCTTTTTCTATTTAAAATTTATTTTTGCATCAGTGACTTTTCATTGATTGTGAGGAGCCAAAGGCTGTGGCTTTGTTGTTCTTTTTCAGAGATAAAGAATGTATTCCCAATTTAGCAGCACAGACAGGCTTCTAAACAACTATCATCCTACAGAAAGGTTTTCAGTATGACTTGCATTTACTGTATATAATATTTTCTTCACTTGATTATCCTAAAGCACTTCCCAAGCAGTCATTCATTATTATAGGTAAAGTATAAGCTGATCAGTAGTATTTTCTACACACAAAGATGAAGAATTTTTGGTCAGAGAAACCAAGCAACATCAGTACCTGAATGTCAGCATCAGAGCTGAGAATAAGATGATGTGAGCAACAACAAAAGATTTGCTACTGCAGTCACCCACTGAAACCCACATTTTTATGTTCATGAATCCCCTTTTTTAGTTTTTGTTTTTGATTTGTTTTTAGTGTGTTTTTTTCCTAAGAACCAAGACCTGTATAATCTCATCTATATTACAGTTCTGACTGCATCACTCTCCAAATTATTGACAGGGGAAGAAAAATTGGCAGCGACACATATTTGTATTTCTTTCCAATGTTTGCAAACTCTAGAAAAAAATCCTTTTTTTTTTTTTAATTAAATGGAATTTTTTCCATTCCTTCCAAAATTTTTATTACTTTTTTGAGCAACCCCTTTTATTCATCACTCTTTCTAGTGTACTTAAGAAACACATAGTGTCTATGTGTGTTTTCTGAAAAGAAAGAGCCCAATGATATTTTCCAGTTTCTGTCATCCTCCATCCTAATACCAATGCATCAATTTAACTTTTTTACTTTATTTATTTAGGGTAAAAAACATATCAATATCTTTTCAAAGATCACTTTCTTCAAACAGTACACCAAAACACTCAAACATCATAGTGGTAAGACATTGTCTCAATACAGAAGGAAAAACTCGAGTTAGTTGCCCTGTGTAATTTTTTTTAATCTTGTTCTCGGAAGCATTAGAACTTCCTTATAGCAGCAATATGGATAACCTGCATACTGTATGGATAGTCAGATCACTTCTAGAGGTATGTGATTAATGCTCCTTTACCAATTGCTATCTGTCAAAGAGTAGCTCCAGGTCATTTAAAATAATTCTAGCAATGAATAACAAATGCAGAAAATTCTAAATCAACTGTGACACCATTTCTGGTTAGAAAAAGAAATATGTGAAAAATTAAGACTACACTGCTAGAGTACTTATAAGTGTCAGTTTTCATGCCTCATGTATTTAAAATTCTATTGCTGAATTAAATCACCAAATGTATCTCGTTTTCAAAACAGTTAGGACTATTTAAATTTTAGAATTTTCTGCACACGAGAACTACCAATTGCTTATCTTTTGGTAACAAGGTGAGGTAAATGATAGAAGGTTTTTGTTGTTTGGGTTTGCTTTTTTGTTTTTCCAAATGCAGAACTGATTAACTTATCATTAGAAATATCATCAAATAATAGAAATTATTTTTTCTCACAATCACATGATTTCTTTTACTTCAAGAAAGAATAGCTTTAAGTAAAATAGCTAGTGTATTTCTGTTATTTCTTCTCTTGTTATCAAAGTCTGTTGCAAGGATATCTATCTATCTATGCATGATTGCTAGACACAAATAATGTCATAGATCTTGTTTATGGTATACTTCGCCTGAGTTCCTGAGCATCACTTGAAGGATTCTTAAATCATATACTAAGATTCAATCAGTAATTAATGTACAGGCTGTGGGTCCCAGATAGTCAAACTGTTATCTCATAATTCATCTCAAAATTAATCAGGATAATGGTTGTGAAATAAAACATGAGTGTATGACTGTTGTCCATTTTAGACTGATTTGAAACAGAATTCATTTTGATAGGACATAGTCTTGTTAGCTTGTATCAATGGAACTCATTTAAGATCCTTTGTTGCATCTTTGTGGGAATTAGACTTTGAAGTGACATTTGCTTTGTCATAGCAAAGACAAAGGATAAGTAAGTAAAAGGTCATATTCTAGACTCAGGTGAGAAAAATAACTTTTCTTCTGGTGAAATCTACTATAAATTTTCTGTGCAATCTACTGTGGTAACTCTAATTCCACTGTGCAGTGAAAGTTGGAGCCACCACTTCGACTAAAACCTCCAGAGAAATTTGGTAGAAGCAAGCTTTTTTTTGCTTGTTTTGTTTTGTTTTGTTGTTTCTGTGCTAAACTACCAAAATTAAAGCTAGACATATCATGGATAGACAAGTGACCACTGAAGTCAGAGACATACCAATGTTTAGTGAAAACCACTAAAAGGAAGAACTGCCAAGTGTCTGTGTTATAGAAAGACAAACTTATAATAAGACTTCATACACTGTTGTCATGAAACTGTCATCAAAATTGAGTCAGGGAACCTGTAGAGTGAAGAATCAAAACAAAGGAGGAAGTCTAAGGTGGAATATCTGAGCTCTCAGAACAGAAGCAGGGCAAAATAATCAAATGAAAAGACTGACCTGAAGAAAAGAAGGAATAGTGTTTAGTACCTAAACTGTTCTTTCTGCTTACTATAAGAATAGAAATTCTCTGTTTTAAGAGCTTTCAGAGCTTTAAATTCTCATATATGCATGCTTTCTCCCTTTGCTTTTAGTTTATTAAATCTTCAGACATTTATCACACTTTTCAGTTGTAGCAGGAATTCTTGAAAATGAGTCATTTCTCAGGGAGGCATCCTAATGTGATGAAGAGAAAAAAAATCTCAAGTTACAGATTTCAAACTGCTTTGTGTTTTGGACCATGAAGACTACTATTTGCCATCATAAGTTCTGTATTGATCAATGATTATAGGATAACAAATGAGTCTCAAAGCACAGTAATTCAGCTTTCATTTGTTTAAACACTGGTGTATATGCCTGTAGTGTTTTTCTCTAGGCAACCCCGAGGCAGCCTTCAGGGTAAGTTTTCAGTACTGCAAGGCTGCACATGTGAGTCAGCAACTCACAGAACTTTGTCCAGTTGTCACTCGCTTGTTGTCATAGTTTTAACTTGATACACAGGCCACTATTTTAATGGAGGTATGTGAGATGCACCAAGACATCCTTAGAAAAAAAGTTCGTTATAAATTTTCCCCAACTGCTGTTTGTGATCTAGCTGGAAATATCATCCATTTAGTTTAAAACACAGTAGGCTGCAATTCAGCCCAAAATATACCTTTAAAAGCTGATATATTACATGGAATTTAAGTAGGCCTTTTGGTAAAACTCCATATACTTGGACTGAATGAGGGTTTAAAATATTTATTTGTAAGAGAAAGCGAGGTGACACACAACTCTTTTCTTGGCTGATAAATTACTTTCCAGTCAATGCCCAGTTTCTTTTAGCAGATCAGTTACTTTTCTGCTATAGCCTTCACGATAAGCAGTTTCTTTAGACTGTTTGCTTATGCTTATGTTGGGACACTGACAATCCTTGTTACAGAGTATTATTTCCTCTGCATGTCTGCCTGAATGAAATATGATAAATTATAGAATAACACAGAACCAGTAATGAACAATTAGCAAATATTATTAATTTTCTATTAAAGAGATATTTCTGCAAGAATGACTGAAAATTTCAGAACCAGAAAATATCTATTGAATTTTTTGGCCAATATTCAACTAATTAATTGTAACTGATAACATAACCGCAGCAATTTAGTTGTTTGTTGAGAGAAGAAGTGCATTACTTATTTTCTCTCTTTTTTTATTTTTACTTCCGTTTTTTTTAAGTCACCTTTTAATGCCGGTTTCATTTAAAAACTAAAACAGGGAAAAATTGAGGCAACATATTTACAATTTAGTTATGAGAAAACAGGTATACCTTGGTTTTGTTCTTAATATTGGAACAGCTTTTATGGATTAGAGAATTCTTAAACTGATTAGAAAGCTTCAACAATCAGTGATTATGTCTACCCGAATGAAGCATTAGAGAATAATTCAAAGAAAATTGTGTCTCTAAAGGCTGTTAGCTCTCTGTAATAGACTAAATTAAATGACACAATAAGTTCTCATATGCTTCCACATTATTCAGAGTTATACCTTTTTCAAAATTTATTCAAGAAAGGCAGATTTTCTGCTTTTTTAAAAGTTAAAAAGGGTACTAAGTTTATTGCCTATACTGTTGGAAATGCAGGGAAAAAGCTTCTAAGTGGAATGGCCAATAGCTGCAGTAGAGTACATAGTAAAATAAAACATTACAAAAATAACATTTTTTAAGATTTGTTTGAGGAAGAAGATGAGCAATAAAACCATTTCAAATACTTTTGTCATTTTTCTGAACTGGTAAGTAATCTTAAAACATTTTTTGCAAATGTGTGAATGGTACCTTCTCAAGCCTTGTAGCACAGTACAAAGATATGCCAATATACCATAAAACAGGTTTCAGTCAGCATGAAGAGGAACATGAAGCCAAACCTGACTTTTCATATGCTTTATTCTTATCACCTAGTAAATTCTTGCTAGACAGCACTTTATTATCTTTAGCAATACCTTTGACAATACTCATCTTTTATGCATGTGTGGGTATGTTCACTGCAATTATAGAGGCCATCAGAAGCTTCACATATTTATGTCTACTTTTCACTCTTGCTCCCCAATGATTTAACACAAAGTACTGAAACGGAAAGCTACTACTCTTGTGACAGATCCTTAGAGCCTGTGTTCAATACTGTCAAAATAGGTAAAAAAGGTAAATAACACTATGAATTCACCTACAGACAAACCTAGAGTGTGACTGCATCAGGAACACTAGCAAATAACAAAGAAGCTATTTACTAGGAAAGAAAATTCCTGGCACTACTGAATGTACCCTTTAGAGCAACAAGAACATTGCACAGAGGTCATGCTTTGCTGTTCTGTGATTCACAATACCTATACATCTTTCAAGCAAATGGTTATAAGGCTAAGACTGAGAATGCAGGAAGCTTATGTAGGTACACAGCTGAAATTATGTCCTTAGGAACGCAAGTGATTAGTACTTTGCTAATAAGGCAATACATAAGATGCCTGCAGTTCTTCAAGAAACACCTGTATTAGTGTATAATAGAAACATGTAGATTAGGAAACCTTCAGACATGCATCAAAAGATACATATAATAATGATAATGACTGGTATTGGAGTATATACACTAAATGAATGAAGTAAATAACTGATTAAAATACATGCAAGATGCCTCTAATGAAACTGATCACCACACACTGAGGAGTTAATGATCCAGTGAACAATTAACCTGAGCAGCTGATGCCTGTGCTGCTCTATGCTACACGGATGTCACTGTGCCATCACACCTGTGCTGTGCTGTGCGATTCCCTTGGCAGCAGGATAACCGTAGCCCACCCAGGGTAACACAGGACCCTGTAGGCATCTCCCACTCAGGGTGGGCAGCTACACACATACACCCAATTGCATGATCTTGCCTTTATGTAAAAATGTTGCCACAAACATTTTGTGAACATGAACATGAACATCTTTACAGTTTCACAGGAGACACTACATTTTCTTTTAAGAAAATCTTGTCAGACCTCAAAAGACCAGGATGGGGTAACTTTGTCATGGATGAAATCTGCACAGTGCTCAACACCTTGATTAAAGGCCCATTCAGCATCTCAAAACTTAGACTTTCCAGCATCTGAAGAGACTAATACTATATAATCCTCTCTTTCTTTGTAAGTTTAACTATAGCTGATAACTGTGGCTATAATATGTGATAACTATATTAATTATGTTATTAACAAAGTTGAGAAACGGCATTATAAACAATACTTTATGGAATACAAGTTCCTTTCTTACAGTAATCATAATGAACCAGGATCTCCTGGTGCAGAATAATTCCTCATATATGAAAACAAGCAGTAGGAAATTAAAGATACACTTTAGACATATACAGAGAGATATATATGTCTTGGATTTTGAAGACCTGAATAAAAAACTTAAGCGACTTTTTTTTTCTGAGTCTATGATAAAGATACTTGGATGAGTTCCTCTTTGATGGAAGAAATAGAGTAGTCAATCTTAAATGGCCTGCAGGCAAACTGCAACCCTAGAACACCAAAAAAGGAAATATAAAAATCCAGATCCCATGAAAAAATAAGCCAATTTACTCAATCACATAAGAATACAAGGGTTTACAATATAGATAATTATGGACAAAGGGATTCTATATTGCATAAAAAAAAGAATACATAGAAACAAACAATGTATGATGTATGGATATACTGCTAGAGTGTGGACACACAAAGAGAAGTAGGCAAGAGCTCTGTGAAGCACTGTGATTGCTCTTTTCTGAATTTTTATTTCAAATTCAAAATCATCATGTAAATAACATTGCATTTTATATCTTTTCATTTCATTGGCATTCACAAGCTCATAGATGTACTAAAAAGGAGTAAAAGCCATATATCAACAAATGTTAGTTCTTACTCAAAAAAAGATTAAGCTAATTAAACCCAAGTAGTTCCTGAAACTAAGAACTGAACAGGATTTACAGAACAGTTTGGATATATAAAGGGTATGAAGAGTATCGTCAGGTCTTTAAAATAGGAAATTAGAGCAATGGAATAGGAGAAGGGAAAGAGACACACAAAGAAAAGAAAATTATTACCTTGCATAATAATTTAAACCAAATTGTTGAGATCCTTACTGATAATTCTCAAGATGACTAGTGAGGAAAGATCCCTAGGCAGTAAATTATGGGAAGATAATGCTAATTTCAGCACAGAGTAAGTGACAAATATAGTAAAAGTCACATTACTATCTACGATCAAACTACATATCATGAAAAAATTAAATTGGCAGCATAAAACTGGAAAGAGAATTAGAGGGATCACAATTAAATATATGTCAGTAGCAGAATACTTCAATATGTGTTTTGTGGGCAAATGCAAATGTCCAGCATATAATTCCAAAATGGATGTCCATTATGGTAATGGAAACTCTCATCAGAATCGTAGAAGAATCACAGGCTAGATGAGAACTGGATTCCAAAAACCCAGAAGGAAATCACTTTTGGGAAAGAAATTGAGGCAGAGGAAGATTCTGTCAGATAAAGAGCAATGCTGATGGAGGACTTGGAGCACCTTAAACTGACATTTAATCAGAATCATATTTTTTCTTCTTTCTATGCTGTAACTTCAAGAAATTCACTCAGCCTTTCTGGCTTGGAGAAGAAATCTTCAGTGTAAGCACAGATTTCTTGTAGTTAACTCCAATTTGTTGTGAGTTTCTTCTGTTCTTAGCATACATATATTGCTGTAATACATCAAAGACCTAAACTGAAGAAATAACTTGAAATAAAGCTAAGACAGCTTTCAGCTGTCTAAACATAGGCATCTAGTGCTCTTTTAGGTTCTATTGAACCTTGCCAGCTTCAACTGAATACCAGCTGCCAGCTGCAGCTTCAGATGGGCATAGGCCTCCCACGAAGACTATTTTGCATCTGCCAGCAGACATCACATGATAATCTAGACCATTTTAAAATGGCACATCTTTGTCCAGACAAGTGAACTCCTTCCTGTCTGATTTGAATGCCTAGAAAATTCCTGAGTGGACAAAACAGTTGTGAAAATCAGACTTCTTTTTTTTCTTTTTTTTCCTTCTTTTATGATTTATAAAGAGCATGAGTATTTTGTTACTAATCAATAATTTTTTTGAGCATTGCTGAAATCACTAATATAAGCATGAAACAGCAAAAAAAAAAAGATGAGGTTGAGTAATTTGTTCCATTGTTGGTTTGGTTATGATGCTGAACCTGCAGCATCTTCAAACAATCTGCTTTGCCACTTACTATTAAAGAATGAAAAATGATTCAGTGTTCAGCAAAGATTATTGAGACACTAAACACAAAGTCAAATCAGTTGTGGAAAGAATTCATAC
This sequence comes from Ptilonorhynchus violaceus, assembly GCA_013397565.1. Lineage (NCBI taxonomy): Eukaryota > Metazoa > Chordata > Aves > Passeriformes > Ptilonorhynchidae > Ptilonorhynchus > Ptilonorhynchus violaceus. The sequence continues at coordinate 43,437 of VZRJ01005671.1, read as the reverse complement.
TTACATAATGGGGTTAAAATCCTCAAATGCTGTGGCCTAACAAATATATTTTATTTCTTGATGTTAGAAAACTGTCCCTATAGAACCCTTGTGTGTGTCAGAGAGAAAGCAAAGTAGAGAAACTGCTTAAGTGACAGGGAAACAAAGAAAGTGAAAAGCCAAGTGAAGGAGTGAAGGAAAGGTGAGGTCACATAATATTACTCTGTTTTTTTCTCAGAGGACACTAGCTAGTTCTCGCATACCAAGGGAAGGATACTGGATGATGGGAACGAGAATGACTTGAAGGAGAGAATGTATTGCAATGAGTGCTGGGGTTAAAACCACAGGAATTTAGCAGAGAAAATTAAGTGGGTCATGCGTCTTCTAGTATATATTTCTGAGGGTTAGAGAAAGAAGTGTTAGTGATGAGGCCATGTGGGTGAATCCTGAAGTAAGAGAATGGGGCAAAGAACTAATGATATAGAAAGATAAAAGCCACAAGAGTCAGTCATCTGTGATAGATGGTAGAAATTTTTGATTTGTTTGCTTTAAGGAACTACTCCACTCTGATGGGTGTGGGAGGTCACTTCTTTCCCAGAAAATGACCGTGAATGGTCAACTCTGGGAAAATTCAGAAGCAACCAGGAAGAGGGGCAGAAAGGAGGGACACTGCTGCATAGGTGAAGAGACAGAAGCATTTTCGGTATATTGATTTATTGTTTTTTAAAAGACAGGCAAAGAGAACAGTTTTACTGTAGGGTGCCAGACGAATTGAGGTCCCATCATACCATATCATACGAGGAAAGAGAAAAGAGGTCAAGAAGAATGCTGAAAAGGCTGAGTGGACACATGATTAATGCATATAGATTAGAAGTCCACTGAGAGCGCTGACAGACCAGCGTTTGATTTTGAAGGAAGATGAAGGAAAAAGCAATGACAGCTTGGCGCTGCAGTGATTCTGCACTGATTAAGTACTTAGTGAAGGGTTAAGTACTTAAAGCTCCCTGAGAACTTCACTCTGGGTTAAGTGCACTCAGCATGTGGCTCAGTGAGCGTTAAACAGCAAAAAACCCCCATTTATTGAGGTTATGGCAGATTGCAAATTTGAGAATATATTGCACAAAGCATGAATTTTGTGAATGAATTGCAAAAATAAGTAGGTTTGTTTATTTATTAAATTTGTTCCTTGTATCTTTTTGCATTTATAATCTGAAATTTGACAGTCAAATAAAGTATTATTATTTGTCTACGAAGATATGAAGACTAAAAATGAAAATTTGTGGCCAGGAAATATTTTGTTTCCCAAACACTTCTGAGTAGCCAAAACTACAGCTACAGAAAGCATTTTTGCATCTTCATGCTTGAATCTTTTACACATTATTGTAGACTTGTCAAAGCTCTGGGTATTTACTAATATAGTCTCTATTCTATTTTGCCTACTCTCTGAAGATTTTTTTCATTGTCAGGTGTACACTGAATATGTATATTTCATTCCAGGCACACTCCCACACGGGAGTACCTAAAATGCCTTTGTTAAAAAATGCCCATCTTTTTATTTAATATCAAAACCCGGTGTCATATTTGTTTCATATTCATCAATGCACCTTAAATGTAATAAACTTGCCATAATGCCCCTCGTGCTTTGATTACCACTCTTTGGCAGAAGAACTTAGTAATTAGCCTTGAGATGAAATCTCTTAATTTGACTGATTAATCAGATATTGAAAAAAAAATCGAAGATGACCATGATCAGAAAAAAAAATGTTGCTACTGCAATGCAGTTATAGATACTTTTATAATTTGGTTGGTATGTAAAGCTCTATAGGGTGTACATGGCAAGGTTTTTGTTGGGGTGGGCTGCAGGGGTGACCTCTAGGAGAAGATGTCGTGGGCTTCCTCTGTGACAGACACTGCCAGTTCCAAAACAGACCTGCTGCCGCACGGATTTGAGCCCATCAGCCAAACTGGTGGTTCCTCTGTAAAAACATATTTAAGAAAGGGTAAAAACTACAGCCCAGTCCAAACACAGTCTTGAAAAAGGACTGAGAAAAATGTAGGAGAAACAGCCCTGCAGACAACAAAGTTGATGAAGAAGGAGGGGAAGGAGGTAGCCCAGCTGCTGAAGCAGAGATTTCCCCACAGCCAATGGAGAAGACACTGGTGAGAAGCTTGCTACACCCACATCACACCAGAGGACAAAAGTAGAGAAGATATCCAAACCGCAGCCTGTAGAGGACCCCACACTGGAGCAGGTGGACATTTCCTGAAGGAGGCTGCAGCCAGTGGACAGCCCACACAAGACCATATTTTCTGGCAGAAAAGAAGAGAGCTGCGAAGAGAAGCTGACACAGGAATAGGCTTTCTGTTGGGAACTGCATGTGAGGGACTATGATGGAGCAGTCCATTCTTAAAGGAATTAACACAGAAAGGACCCATACTGGAGTAGTTCTAGAACAACTGCAGCCCATGGGAATGACCACATTGTAATAGTTTGTGAAGGGCTAAATCTTGTGTTGGAGCAGGGGAAAAGTGCAAATAGGCAGAAGTGAGTGTTATGAATTGTCTTCAGTCCCCGTTCCCCATACTCCTGCACTGCTTGGAGGAAAGAGGTAAAGGAGTCAAGTGTGAAGCTCAGCCAAGGAATGAGCGAGGGTTGGAGACTAGGTGTTTTTAATTCTGTCTTTGTTTCTCCTCATCCTACTCTATTTTTAGTGTGCAATATATTAAATTAGTTTCCCCAAGTCAGCCTGTTTTCCCTATGATGGTAATTGGTAAAAAACTCCATGTCTTTATCTCAATCCACAAGCTTTATAATCTTATTTTCTCCCCTGTCTTGTTGAGGAGGGGAGTGTGAGAGTGCCTTGGTTGTCATCTGGGAGCCACACAAGGATAACCCACTGCACTAGCTTTTTATGCTTTAATGAAAAAGAAAAAGCAGCCAAATAAGAGGCAACTGATTATTAACAACAAAATCAGAGTAATTTTTTCATGGCAAATCAATCGGAAAAATGCTAATTACATATTCTCTGGTAGTCTTGTATTATTTTTTAAATAATTAAAGTGAAGTACAAATCAAACATTGATCCTAATAGTAGCCAAAAGGCATAACTGCCTTTTTGTTGATTGACAAGACAATGCTATTTTGTTCACTTCATTAAAGCTGCTTATAAATTATTTCAGATGCCCAGAGCCTTATTGAAACTATAGAAACGGTATTTAATGAACCTCTATATGGCAATTTTATTTTAGAGACACATAGGGTAAATTTTGTTATTCTGAATGTCCTACCAATAACATGAATCATACAGACACATCGTTTTTTATTATTAGTTTCTATTATGTTGAATGTTCAAGACCACAGACATTTACCAGAAACACTAAGCTGTAGTTAGTGTAATGTTTAAAAAAGTAATACGAAACAATTAATTCTACACACATAGATAGTGTAAGTCCATAGGCAGAGTCATATGAGTGCTAAAACTTATTTGATTAGATTCTTGAGCCAGCAAATAAATGCCTGTAAAGGAGTTTGTCTTAAATTCTTCCTCTTATATGAGCCCAGGAACCTCTATAAAAAGGAGATATGTGTAGTTTTGTAGAGCACGGTAATTAATCTGAACTAGCATCAAGTCAGTTTGGGATTCGGGTTAGCAACAACTGGTTGACAGGTGTCTTTCCCAAATCATTCTTAGTCAAGCTTCCAGGGAAGTCTTGCAGCATACAGATGTTGACTCTGAAACACATTTAGGCAGAGTGGATTAAAAACTGAAGCTCCCAGCTCTTGAGAAAATATTGTACACAGCAGGTAGACAATTAAATGGAATACAGGTGACTTTATACTCTGCAATCTAAGCAAACCAGGTTTGATTAGAACCTGACAAGAACTTGGAGCCTCAGGCAGAGGGAAATCTGTTCACTGAATTCCAAAAAGAGAAGCACAAATTCCCTTGTGAACAATATAGAAACAAATTCAGGGTGTTCCCCTCACTACAAATGCATATAGTAAAAATGGCATTACTTACCTCTTATGTGCTACTTAATAAGATGTCAGGACAATGGAAAAGAGTCAGAATTAATTTCTGACATCAGATTTTCTTTTTCACCATTAGTAAAGAACTGACCATATTTTCTTCAGTTTTCTGGAATCTCGGAAGTCAGATATAAGTCACTTTCTCACTTCACTGGGAGAAAATTTCTGTCAGAAATTTTCTTGTAAATTTCTCTGTGATCTCAAAAATATTTATTTGGGTTGCTTCCATCATACTACTCTTTTTTATGTAATTCTTCTGATGATTTGGTGTGAGTACCTTATAGTTATTAACATTTTATTATTTATCTTAATTTCTTTTATTTATCAGTCCACCCTTCTAGTTCCTCCATTTTATTAATTCTCCTATTTAAACTCTCTTCAGCTTGTCCATATCATTCCAGAAATTTAGGTATGTCTGTTTACAGAAAATTCAGAATTAACATCTTATTTATTACAATTCATCATCATGTCTTGCCTTGAAGCCTGTTGGAATACTGTCTATAATTTTCCACCACCTTAATCTCAGACTTGACTTAGCATTGCTAGCTCCCTTGTTTCTCCCCTCTTCTAAACACAGAATTTACAAATCCCTTTTCCAGATGTTTATAATTTTGCCTTATTCCACTCATATGATTAATTTTATACTTTAACTATTGTTTTCATTAATTTAGTGTTTATTCCTTCCTCCAGATCAGTAAGAAAGCTGTGATATTGCTCTGATAAAAAACCTGACTTTCTAGACAAAAGAAATGCAATAGATTTACTTTATCAAGGATTCAGTGAAGCGGTTGATATGGTTCATTCAGGTGACACGATTCAACAGCATGGAATGGAAGTTAATAAAAAGAATAACAGAACCGCTAAAGAAACAGCTAAACAAAAAATAATAAATATTTCTTAAGAGAGATCTCTGAGGTCTGTTCTTGGGACCAATTTTATTTAATATTTTCATTAACTGTTTTGGAAGAAAATATAGGCAAGATATAGTGAGATTTTCAGATAAGCACCCATGTAACAACATTGCACAGAGAAATATTTGAATATCATAAAGGGAGAACTGAATGATCTTCAGAGCAAAAGTAATAGAAAAGCTATGAAATTTCATAGTTGCACATGCAAAGTGATGCAATTAGGGACTTAATGAGTATTTTTGTTTTGTTATAAACGGGTTTAATTGACTTTAAAATAATAAATGAAGGAAAGGCAGTGGATGTAGCTTTTCTGGATTTTAATAATTCTTTGATACTGAAGCTCTTAGCATTCTTCTGGAAAAGTTGTCCAGCTGTGGAATGAACGGCATCGTATTATGCTGAGTGGAGAACTGGCTGAATGGCAGGGCTCAAAGTGTTGTAGTAAATGGAGCTACATCTGGCTCATGGATAGTCACTAGAGGTGCTTCTCATGGTTCAGTTCTAGGACCAGGTCTTTTCAATATATTTATCAATGTACTGGATGCAAGAGTTGAATGCACCATTATCAGTTTTGCTGATGATACTGAAGTGAGAGGTGCTACTCATTCTCTTGAGGGACAGGAGGCCTTACAGAGGGCTCTAGATAGTTTGAAGCATTGGGCTATGACTAATGGGATAAAATGTAACAAGTCAAAATGCTGGATTCTTCACCTGGGTTGGAGTTATACTGGACATAAGTGTAAACTGGGAGAGGAGTGGCTGGAGAATAGCCCTGCAGAAAGGGATCTGGGGGTGCTGATTGGCAGCAGCTCAATATAAGTCAACAGTGTGCCCTGGCATTCTCATTCTGGAGTGCATCACAGTCGTAACCAGCCAGTAAAAAGAGGTGTTTATTCAGCTATATTTAACACTGGTTTGGGCTCACCTTGAATCCTGTGTGCAGTTCTGAGCCCCACAATTTAAGAAGGATTTGAAGGTACTTGAATGAGTCCAGAAGAGAGCAACAAAGCTTGTGAAAGAGCTGGTGAAAGGCTGGAAAGGGCTTAGGTTCCTAAGAGAAGCACCAAGGACTTTGGCTGAAGAGGAGGCTGAGAGGCGAACTCATTGCTCTCTGCAGGTTTCTGAGGAGAGGAGATGGAGTAGCAGGTTCTGATCTCTTGGAGCCTAGTGATAGGACAGGTGGGAATGTTGAAAGCTGCATCAGGAAAGATTTAGGCTGGATATCAGGAAGCATTTCTTTACTGAGAGGAACTGAGCATTTCATTACACTGGAACAGGCTTCCTAGAGAGGTGGTTGACGCCCTGAGCCTGTCAGTGTTTAAGAGTCATTAAACTTTTGGTCAGTCCTGAAGTGGCCAGGCAGTTGGACTAAAAGGACATTCCAGGTCCCTTCCAACAGAACTATTCTCTTCTCTTCTCTTTCTCTTCTCTTCTCTTTCTCTTCTCTTTCTCTTCTCTTCTCTTCTCTTCTCTTCTCTTCTCTTCTCTTCTCTTCTCTTCTCTTCTCTTCTCTTCTCTTCTCTTCTCTTCTCTTCAAGGAGACAGAGGGATCCATGAGCCACCACTGTGATGCTACTGGCTGGAGAACTAGCATGGCTGTGGATGGTAGAAATGGGCAGGCATTTTTAAAAATGTACTTTTGAAATTTTTAAACACATTCATATCACCCACTTTAAACTAACAAGTGTTGAACCTTCTCACACATGAATCATCTGGGAACTCTCTGTAGTTGATGGAAAATAATACACATTCCCTGAGTATACTTTATCTCACTTAATGAGTGCCAATTCAATTTAATATTGAAAAAAAAAAATTTATTTACTGAGAAATACTCAATTAAAACAAAATCAGATATAAACAGGTTCATTAAAAAAGATGTTTTTAAAAATTCTTTAAAATGAAAGAATTTTAAAGGACTGTCTTTTATCTCTATGTAGGTAGATATTTTGACATTTCTAAAGAATCTGAAGATACTGTGCACTTGGCAGTTCTTCAGAATAGTAGAGTTACTGTATAATATTGGAACTGAAGATCATTTATTAGCTTATATGTGAAAATTAGTAATGTAGAAAGTTTCTGGGAAGTCCCAGAACACATATGCCCATATTGTGGGTATACACATATGCCCATATTGTGGGTATATACATATGCCTGATGGACGCTTGTAAAGATGGAACCGGGCTCTTCTCAGTGGCATCCAGTGACAGCACCAGAGACAACAAGCACACTCTAAAATGCAAGAGGGTCTACCTGAACATCAGGAAACCCCTTTTCACTGTAAAAGTGAACTGAACACAGAAATAGGTTTCCTGGGAAGGTTGAGGAGTCTCCATCCTTTCTGATATTCAGACACCATCTGGACAAGGTCCTGGGCAAATGGCTCTGCTTGAATAGGGGGTTGGATGGGGTCCTTTCCAACCTCAGCCATTCTGTGATTCTGTTTTTCTTGTTTGGCTTAAGACTGTCTAGACACATATTGGGTAAGTAGACAGTGAGGTGAGTAGGAAATTAGCTGACGTTGCACTCAGAATGTGGTGATCACTGTTTTTAATTAAGCCTGGCAGACTGTTACAATGATGTTTCCCAGCGATCAACAAGGGACTCCATCCTGTTCAACATCTTCACAAATTATCTGGATGATGTGACTGAAAACATTGCTGCCTCGTTTGCTGATGACACCAAGCTGGGCAATGTGTTCAAAACGTCGCATGTGTTGAGCCATCTTACAGAAAGACCTGCGCAGGCTCGAGGACTGGGCTAGCAAGAACAGTATGAAGTTCAATAAAGATGAGTGTAGAGTCCTGCAGTTGGGATTGAACAATCAAAAAGTCCAGAACAGACTGCGATCTGTTGTGGCTCGAAACAGCCTTGCTGAAGGGGATGTGGGGGTTCATGGTGAACAATGAGAACAACATAAGTCAGCAGCATGTCACTGCAGTAACAAAAGCAAGTCAGATGCTGAGCTGCATCTTCAGGGGCATTACTAATAGAAATGGAGACATGATCATCCCACTCTATTCAGTGTCTATTGTGTCCAATTCTGGTCCCCACAATTCAAAAAAGATGTAGACAGATTGGAGCAGGTCCAAGGGAGGGCCATGAATATGATCAAAGGGCTGAATAACCTGCCCTTTGAGGAATGACTGAAGGAGTTAGTTCTTTTCTCCTGGAGACCTTTTCTCCTCGGTGGACCTTCTCACAGTATTCTAATACTTAAAGGGTGCCTACAAAGAGAAGAGAAGCTGTCTTTTTACAAGGAACCACATGAAGAAGGGTCAATGGATACAAGTTTCAGGAGGAGAGCTTTTATCTTGAGATAAGAAAGAAATTTTACACAGGTAGAGCAGTCATTCACTAGAACAACCTCCCCAGAGATGTGGTGGAGTCCCAGTCACTGGAGGTTTTCAAGATGCAATTGGACATGGTGCTAGATAATCTCTGTGGGTACCGACAGCTACGACAGTTGTTCTGAAAGCCTCACAGACCTCAACCTTGATACAATTACTCTGTACCCACGAGAATTCAGTTTGTACCCTTGGAAATTGTAGAAGCAACAGAAACAAGAAGCATAAACAACAGAAAGAGGACCAGCACCTGCCCTAGGGAGGTTACGAGTTGATATGTAACAAGCATGTGTGCTAATTATAGGTAACAAGTAGTTTTATATGTGTGCTAATAATAGGCAACCAGTCGTGTTATCTTGTTGTTAGCCATAGAGAATGAACATGTAACCTGAATACTGAGAAATGGTACAAAAGAGGCTATGTAGTATTAAAAAAAACCCTTCTTGTTCGGAGCGGTTGGTGTGTGTGTTTTTGTGTCATGACCGTCTCGACAGCGACAATCTCATCTAGGTTTCCTCTACCGTGAAGGGTTGGAGTAGATGATCTTTTGAGTTCTCTTCCTACCTGGGCTATGAGAGGACTCTATGCTTCCTAATCTATTGCTCATGAATAATGGTTGGATCTTATTTGTACTGCATAATTAATCAGTTTTCTTGTGTAGAGAGTGAGTATAAATTCATCAAAATCAATGAAAATAGTCAATTGATTCTGCAAGCTTTAAGGGTTCTATACTGTAAACCAGACATTTAGGAATGCTTCAGTTTGATATATATTCACAGTCTAAAATTAAGATGCCTAGATTAATCCAGCCTTTAAGAACTCAGTGTGACAAAGGCAATATCTCCAGTGTTTGATTCATCAGACTACCTGTTGACAGTTTTCATAAAGTGAGAAGAGATGCTCTCTTTGAGGTGTCCATTCTTGCTTCTTTGTTTGAATTGCTTCGGAGTAAGCCTACATGATGAACAAATTAAGGTATAATGTTTAGAAAGCAAAAGAGTTGCTAAATATGGACTGTCTTGGATCACTTTGAAGAATTATGACTCACTTTGCTGACGGCAATGGACAATACTGCAAAGTAGGCTTGAGAATGGAAAGCCTTGGACACTGAAGTGTGCGAGAATCAAGTGCATTATCACATTAGCTTAAAGAATTATTTACATTGAGTGCATATTTTCTTTTTGAAATTACAATATCTAAATTTTACTTCATACAGTCCAGTGCTTGATCTCTTTGCCTCTCTGTATCTTGCCTTCCTAGCCTATTCATTTATTGTGTCCCAGCCTGACCCCAGCAGTTATTTAGAGCCAGAAAAAGATCAATTTCTCAATTTACTTATATCCACCTCACAAGTTGTCTCCTGTCATCCAAGTGTTTAAACCAGGAAGTCTGATCACAAAACAGAAATATTTTTTACTTTCTGTCTGATTCAGCCTAAACAATATGTTCATTAAAATGACAAATGAATACATACATTTGGAGGGTGTATTAGTTTCACTGTTGCTAGTTTAGCCTACTAGCTGCTTTAAGCAGTTAACTTTTTATAAAGTCACAAAATTAGGTATTTAAATCACCAACTTATTCATTTATGTATAACTCTTGATTGTTTGAGTGAGACATTTCTCATTATTCTCACTCATTATGCTCACTCATTATTTAATCATCTTTGGCATCTTCTTATCAAAGAATCATAGAGTTACCTGGGTTGCAAGGGACCTTAAATATCATCTAGTTTGAAATCCCTTACCATGGGCAGGGACACCTTCCACTGCACCAGGTTGCTAAGACCTCCGTCCAGTCTGGCCTGGAACACTTCCAGTGTTAGGGCATCCACAGCTTCTCTGGGCAACCTGCTCCAGTGCCTCACCACTCTCACAGAAAAGAATTTTTTCCTAATACCTAGTCTAAACCTACCATCTTTCAGTTTGAAGCCATTCCCCTTTGTCCTGTCGCTACATGCTCCTGTACAAATTTCCTCTCTATCTTTCTTGTAGGTCCCCTTCTGATACTGGAGGGCAACAATTAAGTCACCCCAAAGCCACCTTTTTACCAGGCTGAGCAATCCAAATTCTTTAAGACTTTCCTCATAGGAGAGGTTCTCCATCCCTCTAGTCACCTTGTTGACCCTCCTCTGTACCTGCTCCAACAAGTATGATATGTCTTTGCATTTATTTAACTAATGTAATCCATTGTAATCTTGGTCAAATAAAGGTAGACGGAAAAAACCAACAACTCTGTCACTTCAAATGCTTTGTTACGCTCTTATAGATATAAATCAAAACCAGAACTGAAGTTCAATAAATGGTAACTCATGCAAAAAGAAAATACATCTCATCGCTAACATTTTCTATGATAAAAGGATAGTTGTAATGGATATGAGATTTCTCAATAAATGCTAAGCTTGTATGAAATTAGAGGTTTACTTCCTCTTTGTTACCAGAAAAGGGCTAAAAATCTGGGAGAAATAAAGACCATGAATGAAATTGTCAGCTTTCTCGACCATGGTAATGTAAAGAAGGAGCTGTATGTAAAAATTATTCACTCTTATAAGTGTGTGCAGGTTAAGGTGACTTTGACTTAACAGTGGGAATACAATCAGGGAACAGTTGTGTCATTTGGATTTGCCTCTTGGTAAAGCCATAGGGAAAGATGGACTTTTACAGTGACTTGGTCAACTATCTTTTCTGCAATTTGCTACTCTACAGTGTCATATACCTTTGGAGTAGCGTGAAGAAAGAGAAACTATTTGCAAGGAGAGAAAACTCTGCAGTTCTGACACCAACAAAGAGGAGAGTTCAGGAAAGAGAATATGACATAAAAGATCACCATGTTGCAGTGCAGAGCAAACACTGCTCAAATGTGATCTTTACTGGTACAAAGTGTTGTCTCAAAACAGAACTCCATGATAAACTTCAGGGATCTTTCAACAAAATCAAGTTTCTGCAAATTTGTTTTTACACTTTTTGTATACAAACAGGCCACTAAATTATTAAGTGGCCAATAATTGTACATATTTAAAAATAATGTAAGAATTCTAGTGTGGTAATTTTCTTTTTTATTTGTTGGGGTGAGGGTCCTTTTTTCTTTTCAAGAAGCTATACTTAATTCACTGTAGAGAGGGGAGAAATAGAAAAAAGAGAAGCACTGAAGTTGAAAAGAAAGAGAACAGATAAGCAAATTTTGTAATCAAATATATAACTACTAGTATGCAAAATTTGTGACTGATGAGAAAATGGTTGCTTTCAAAATTTGTAAATTTTCAGTTGACAGAGTTTTAAAATATTTTAATGACTTTTAAAAATAACTTTAATTTTTCATTGTGAAGGAATATACGTGGAAGATTTAAATATTCTAAATCATAAATATAACATCTTGAAAAGATGTTAATAAAACTTTCTACTTTCCACATTCTTTATACTTCTAAATCTCACTGACTGAGGATTTAAGTCTTATTTTATAGATTGAGGAAGAATAGTGTCAGTTTTAGTTCTAGTTTTATAAAAAAACAGTGAGATCTAGCAGAGATTTACTTCCTTTAGTCTTTTAGAGTAATTTAAAACCACTGTCTCAGATATGTTATTCTTCATGATTATTCATATTTTGTTAAAAGATGGTATCCTACAAAGTGACAGAATGTTTTACAAGATTTTCCTGCTGCCACTATTAACATTTTTTGAATCTAATTTTGATTGTAGAATATAATAATTTTAATTTGTACGAAAAGTGACCTAGACTGTTTTTAGTTGTGTAAATTTTATTAAAACCTTAAAGAAAGGCAAATATACATTTGTGTGGTCAAATATGGCTGATTTCACATAGTCTGATTTCAGGACTATAATAACTGTGAATATGACACTAACAGTTGCAAAATATTGTAAAAGACAAAATTTCACAGCCATCAAGGGTGAATTTACAAGGCACAGTTCCCAACAATTATCTTGCTATTCAAATCAAAGTAGTGAGATTGCAGTAGAGTGATAGATTTATTCTGTCACCTATAAGAAAATCAAAGGGTCACAAGTGGATTTATCTTTTGAGAGAAGAGTGATGGAATAACTTGCAACCATTGAAGTCACTACTCTTTCAATAGGGTAAAAGCTATACTTTTTCAATAGATCACATTTTTTGACATTACACTTTCTCTCAAAATATCTCTTTCCAAGTTTTAACAAAGAAAAGAGAATCAACTGTAATAGCACATGGAAAAATGTGCCATGTTAACACCTTAAAATATAAGTCACTGTTTGAGATCAGTTTTAAATCCTAGGTATTACTTTCCTATTTGGATGGAGAAATTACCTTTACTTTTTTTCCCATTTTAGGATTGTCAGTCTAAACGTTGTATGCTGCTTTCTATGTAAGTTTTGAAGTGTTCTCCCTCCGTATTTTAGCACAAAATTCTTGCAGGCAACAGAGATATAAACCAACTGAAAATGGATTTTGACTTTGAATGTTCAGATCTTAACACAAACCCTTCCAGGAAAAGTTCTGATCCTCTTCAGCTATCTTTTATGAGGGATTCTTTTATGAATTGCTCATGATTTATTTTATTATTATTTTTGAGTTCTCATGGAAATTTTTTTATAAATTTCTCAAAAATTTCCTTCCATTATATTTATAACAACTTATTACAAGTAGAGTAGTATAACTTAGAGAACAGGTTATGAAAACACTTTAGGCAAAGATTGTGATTCTTTGTTGTCCTTTCTCTCCTGGAATATAATAAAAGATAGCATTTGCAGGCTCGTGAGCAGCATTTCAACATTCAAAGAATCATAGAATAGTTTAGGTTGGAAGGGACCTTAAAGATCATTTTAGTCCCAACTCCCTTGCCATGGGCAGGGACACCTTCCACTACACCAGGTTGCTCAGAGCCTCATCCAACCTGGCCTTGAATATCTCCAGGGATGATCCACAGTTTCTCTGGGAAACCTGTTCCAGAGCCAGACCATCCTTGTAGTAAAGAATTTTTTCCTAATATCTGATCTAAACCTATCCTCTTTCAGTTTGAAGCCATTCCGCCTTGTCCTATCACTTCATGCCCTTGAAAACAATCCCTCCTTCTTGAAGGAAGACCTCAATTAGATCACCCTGAAGCCTTCTTTTTTCCAGGCTGAACAATCCCAATTCTCTTATCCTTTCCTCATAGGAGAGGTTCTTCATCCCTCTGGAGAACCTTGCTGACCCTCCTCTGGACTCACTCCAAAAGGCCAATGTGTTGCCTGTGCTGAAGATCCAAAAACTGCACACAGTACTCAAGGTGTGGTCTCACCAGAGCAGAGTAGTGAGGCAGAATCACCTTTTAAAGTCTTAAAACCAGGATAATTGCTTATCACTTACCATAACAGGCAAAACAGACTCAACTTGGGAAGAGTAATTTAATGTTTTGTCAATTAAAAGTAGTATAGGATGATGAGAAACAAAGGAAAAACTAAAAATACATCTTCTCCCCTTTCCCCTTCTTTCCAGGTTTAACTTAATTCCTGACTTTTCTGCTTCTTCCCACTCCAAGCAGCACAGGGGGATGAGGAAGGGGGGTTGCAGTCACTTTATAACACTTCATTTCTGCCATTCATTCCTCATCACAGTTTTCCCATGCTCTGGCATGGTTTTCCTCCCATGAGATACAGCCCTTTACAAACATTTCCAACATCAGCCCTTCCCATGGGCTGCTGTTCTTCAAGAACTGCTCCAGAGTGGGTTCTGTCCATGGGGTGCAGTTCTTCAAGAACAGACTGCTCCAGCATGGGTCACACAGGCCACAGTTTCTGCCAGGAACCTGCTCCAGCATGGATGCTCCATGAGCTGCAGCCTCCAAGAAGGCCCTTGACAGAGAGCAGCATGGATATTTCTACTGTTTTCTTCCATGAACTGCAGGGGAACAACATGCTTCACCATTCTCCATTGGCTGCAGATGAACCTCGGATCCAGCACCTGGGATCCTCCCTTCTTCCCTCCTCACTGATCTAGGAGTCTGCAGGGTTCTTTCTCTCATGTTTTCCTCACTCCTCTCTCACAGCTGCTGCATAGCATTTTTTACCCTTTCTTAAATATGTTTTCACAGAGGCTCCACCAGCCTGGCTGGGGAGCTCAGCTGTGCCCTGCAGTGGGTCCCTTTGAACCACCTGGAACCATCTGTGTCCAGCATGGGACAGCCTATGACATCACAGAGGCCACCCCTGCAGCACCCCTCTTACCAAAACTTTGCAAAGTAAATCAAATGCATCTGGACATGTCTAGAGATAAATTTATGCCATTCCAGGATGAATCTCGGTGATATTTCTAAAATGTGTCTCTGGGCCAAGTTGAACAGAAAGAAATAATTTAGCCAGAGCAATTTAACTCAATGGATCAGATGATGTCATCTTGTTCCTGAATGAATCCTGGGAGTGTTTGATCCTCATGAAATGGATAGCTCCATGCATAATTTGAACAGCATACTCAAAATTAATCTTGAAGTGATTGGGTTTTGGCTAAACTTGATTAAGAAATTCATTCTAATTTTTTCATGCTCTTCCAACAAATCAAATTTTTCACGTAACTCTGACTTGACTTACTTAGTTTTCCTAAATATAAAACACAAAATAAAACTCAAGAAGCTGTCATCACCAGTGGTATAAGGTAACAATTAAAAAATGCTTCTTTATATAGAAGTCTTTATAAAGCAAACTCACCAACTTCATACTTTCATGTAGTTATGGTTTAAAGAAAGTTTTCTAATTTGTTTTGTCTTTGGAAACTACAAAGTGACTGATGGCATTGCAGCACTTTGGTAAGCAGCATATTAGTCACAATGAAAGATCACTATCACAAATAGTACATTGCTAAATCAGAGAATTACAGCCCTAGTGGAGTTGTGCAGAAACTTTCATACACACCTAATAAAAAACCCCAAACCTTTCTCCGCTTCTTTTTTTTTTTTTTTTTCCCCCCAGTTTCCTTTAAATTTCAAGTTTCTGAACAATTGATGGATGAGTCTTTATAAATGTTCTCCTGGACTTTGTTCAAAAGTTCAAACCAGTCTAGGAACCAGGGCAGATATTTGATGAAACCTTGTGACCTTGAAAATAAAAAGAATATTTTGTCAAAGTTTCATAAAACATGCCAGGCTCTATCAAACATTACAACTACTGTAAGGTTTTAAAGATAAGTATAAAGGTTTTATTATACTTCGTTTAGAAAAAAAATTATATATCTAGAAAAACAGAAGAATCAAGATATTACCTCATATAATAGCAAGTTCAAGATTTTTAGGGGAATGCTGCCTTTTGGAGAAGCTTCTGTTGAAACTATTTTCAAATGCTGAGAGAAGCACTTATTCAACCATAAGGAAACTGGCCTTAAAAAAGGACCTGGAGACTAGGTTCCAGATGTTATTTGCTGCCAAATGCACTGTTAAACTTCCTGAAGGATATTTACAAGTAGTACTGCATTTCTGGTTTTACAGTATGTTTGTATCTTGTAAACTTTGAGAATAAAATCTTCAGTTTACTTATGGAAAGCATTCCCTGAGTAAATGGCATACACAAGTCACAGTGTATCCTAAAAATGCTTATAATTATTTAGTTAAAACTGGCTTATTATATTCTTAACATCTCAAAGTATGTAGGAAAGAGAGTGTTACTTCAAAACTTTATTTTTTCTCTTTCTTCTTTGTTTTCAATCAAAACAAAAAAGTGGAAAATAAAAAATTACTTAGAGAATTTTTTAAGGTTTCTCACAGTTATGTCATTCTTGCAATTTTTGAATAATTCTGCTGTTACAATTTTGTTATCCTTTTATGTTAATATAATGGCATTTTTATTTAGGGAAAAAAAATTCAGAACATATTTTGTGATGAGTCACTGGGACCACAAGATTCCTTGTAACTCAGAATGTGGTGGTGATTGTATAATATAAAAGCAAATATAATATATTAAAATACAAACCCAAAATTCAAAACCAAAAAAATCTGCTGCAATGTTCCCTTATGACATCTGTCCATGCTCATAAGATGTTTTAGAGATTAATGCTCTTTGTGTAGCTGTCTCAGTGCTTATTCATAACTACTTTTCAAGGTCCATGTCAGACCCTGTGACAGGCAATCTTGAATAGAAAAATCCAAAGACTTCACATGACCTCAAATGATATATTGGAGGAAATATTTCCTTAACAAGACAGAAAGGCATAACTGACTGCCCTGATGTTTCAAAATTACTAACTTCTAAACTTTTTATTTTCAATAGAACAGCAAATTCTTTAATCCTGAAATGTTTTTAGTTCACCTTTTCCTTAACTTCAGATGGAAAGAAACTGCTGTAGAAGATGATCACAAAGGAAAAAAAATGCAATAAAATGAATGATTGCCTTCCATGAAAATAAATGAGATCATTGCTTCAATCTATACTGATGTGTTATAAACTGATGAATTAGACAAAAACTAAAACAAAAACCAATTAATAGAGAATTCATACATCCTGTTAATGTACTTTTTGATTCTAGTACCACACAAAAATATTTTGCTACAGAACCTGACAATCACACAAGAGCAATAAATATAACGTATTGTGTTCACGGGTCTAAAACCACCGTTCACTATGACCTTGAAACTCTGAAACTAAAAATGACCAAAAAAGGTTGAGTGTTACATGGAAATATTTGTTTCACCAGTTAAAAACTGTTGCAGTACAAAGGATGATCTAGATGAACGTGCAACATTTCATCAGCTCTTATTATCCTCTACTCGCTCAGCTTCATCTGGTTTCTGTTTGGGTCTCTAGGCGTTCCAGAATGGTACAAACTCTGTATACATTTGTTCAGAAGACATCAGTTTAGGAGGTACTTTTTTAATTTCCTGAGAGAGAATTAGTTAATAACAACATCATTACTACATACTATAAAATGCAACAGAGTTGACACAAAATAATACGTTTGAGAAGTATTTTTAAATCCTTACTCCACTATTGTAGAAAAGATAAGATTAAATTACACAAATTGGCTCTGGTTAACAGATTATGAAGTTACAATTACGAGAGTCTCCCTGCTGACCTTTAATTCTTAATTATTTGAAGATATCCAGAGATATCTGTGTTTTTCTTTCTCTATAATAGTTTTTTTTCTTTTAGATTAGATATATTTTTTCCTGCATTTCAGAATGGCTTGACATTGCACTACTTTGATTTTTGAGATAATGCTTAAATTTGTACATATGAGACACACTAACAATATGTTTTATAAATTGCTTTACACACACAAACACACATGCATATGCACACACGACCTTCATGTAATCAGGGAAAGAGCAATGCTTTTGTTTAAACTCTTCTTGCTAGCTGTAGTGTGTCATACAGGTTCTAAACAAGTCCCTATTGCTTTATAGGTCTCCTTTCGTTGATGGCAAATACATAGATGAAAATAAAGTATGTTTTCTTGTACACTTACACGTTGACTGAGAGCTAGCCTGCCACATGCTCTGATAACATGAAACAGCTTGAATATCGCTCATTCAAGAGAATTTCTCAAAACACTTCAAAAAATAAATGATTAAATAGCATTTTGAGCTCCATTCAGTGAAAAAAAATCCTCTTTCAATATGCAAAGTGATACCCACAGGTTATTTCCAAAATTAATTCTGTTTTCCTTTTTAAGATTTCCAGTTCATTTTAAAATCCAGCCACACAGTGATAGAAATAGAGGAAAATTGCTGCCATTAAGTGCAGACAGGAAATGTGTGCACCAGCTTTAGCTCAATGTGAAAATTGAATTCAAACTGCTACAAACTAGGTCTGGGTTTTAATGTTAATTGTTCACATGCCCTCAATACAAATTATTCACACTAATGTACTGCATTAGCCAAGCCTGTCATTTTCACAATTGTGATTTTTGTTGTTTCTGTTGTTGTTTCGTAAATGCTATCTCATTTTGTGTCCATTGTGAGAATTTAGGTAAGCTGCTTTAGTTGTAAGAAAGTTCTGAACATAACATTTAAGGCTGCTGCAGCAGTTTCATGGATCATTTACAATTTGCTAATATTGTTTTAGCTTGCAAATTAGTGCAGCTTAGTGACTAAGGAAAGGTTCCATAGCTGTCATCAATCAGAGTAAAATTCTTCATGCATGAGATGAAAAACGATTTTTAGCCTTTGAGGCTCAGACAGCAATTACTGTAACAAAAAAAAAAAAGTAAAAAAAAAAAGGGGGGTGGTGGTAGATGGAGGAATGAAGGAGAGAAAGGAAGCTGTAGAAAATGCTGTTAGCAATTCTATTAAATTTATTTCTTGTTGCACTAGAAAAGAACTAACACATGCTGTGTAATCATGCCTTAGCTTCCTGCTGTATTAATGAAGTGACAAATTTTAGAGGGAAAAAAGAGAATTTTTCCTAGGAAATGACAAGAGATTAGTGAGTATAGAAAGAGAATCACCGAAAATCCCAGAGTCCCAGAACCATTAAGGTTGGAAAAGACCTCCAAGATCATCAAGTCTAACCTTTGACCAATCACCACCTTGTCAACTCGACCATAGCACTAAGTGCCACGTCTAGTGTCATTTCTTGAACACCTCCAGGGACGGTTGACTCCACCACCTCCCTGAGCAGTCCATTCCAATGCTTAACCATCCTTTCAGTGAAAAAATTCTTCCTGATGTCCCACATAAACCTCATCTGGCACAGTTTGAGGTTATGTCTTCCTGTACTGTGGTCAGCTGCTGGGGAGAAGAGACCAACATCCATCTGGCTACAACCTCCTTTAGGGGAGTTGTAGACTGCAATTAGGTTGCTCCTAAGCCTCCTTTTCCCCAGGCTTAACACCCCCAGCTCCCTCAGCTGCTCCTCACAAGAGTTGTGTTCCAGACCCTTCACCAGCTTCTGGATGCGCTCCAGCACCTCAATGTCTTGTTTGCAGTGAGGGGCCTGGAACTGAACACAGGATTTGAGGCGGGGCCTCACCAGTGCCGAGTACAGAGGGAAAATTGCTTCCTTGGTCCTGCTGGGCACACTATTTCTCATAGAGGTCAGGGTACCATTGGCCTTCTTGGCCACCTGGGCACACACTGGCTCACTGCTGTAGACCAGCACCTCCATGGCCTTTTCTGCTGGGTGGCTTTTCAGCCACTCTTACCCAAGCCTGCAGTGCTGCATGGCGTTCTTGTGATAGAAGTGCAGATTGTCTTTTATTTTCCCTTTAACC
The DNA here is from genome assembly GCA_013397565.1 of Ptilonorhynchus violaceus. Taxonomy (NCBI): domain Eukaryota; kingdom Metazoa; phylum Chordata; class Aves; order Passeriformes; family Ptilonorhynchidae; genus Ptilonorhynchus; species Ptilonorhynchus violaceus. The sequence continues at coordinate 24,007 of VZRJ01005671.1, read as the reverse complement.
AAGCTCTCTCACTCAAATTTTTTTTTCTCTCATCCATCATCTTCATGCATACTTTCTTTTCCTATTGTCTTTTCTGCACACCTCTTTGCAGCCTTTTCCAGTTTCACATTTCCTCAAAACTTCGTATCAAATCCTCCCCTTTCCTATCGCTCTCCTCTGTCACTTCTGGTATCTGTCTTGATGTCATCTAGCTCATCGTAACTCTACAGTCTTCTCTTTCAAATATTTCACTTCTTTATGGAAGCTAATAAACTCTATACGTCAATATACAACTTGCATTAAAGAAATAGAGAAAGTACAATAAAAACTGTTAACAGTATCATTGTCATAAGACCTTTTGTCTTCAAACTATATACTTCTCTTTATATAAGGGTTTGTACAGATTGTTTTTCACTTGTCAATCAGAAATGCATGCAGAAAAGGGCATGTGCCTGTACAACAGCAGTTGCAGCTCTCACCTGTGTTTAGCTTAAAACCCTGGTGTCTTTGGTAGACAGGTGGGGCATTGAGATCACATCACTGTAGCGTCATCATATTTCATAAAGTTCTGTCAAGGCCGTTGAAAAGAAACACTGAAATTTCCAAATTTATCAAAATGCTTTTCAGGATTAGAATCTATGGAACTTAAGTGTTAGATATTTCTATCCGTAAGACTCCATAAACAATCCATAACTCAGTATTAGCATTCAAGATCATGCACAAGTATGGAAACATAACATATTGAGACACAACTCTATTTTATGACTGTGCCACAGGTAGAATCTTAAGATAATCGATATTTTCTAGAAAAAATAGAGACCACTGGAACAAAAAAATAAGAAAGTTTTAAAATATCCTTTTTTAATATTTCTTTTTGAGACTATGTTTACAAGAAATCCCACTTTTTTCCTGCTTCCTAAAATATTTTAATTCTGTCCATTTTCCAAGTGTCTCAGATGGGTTATCTTTCTGAGGCACAGAAATCATAACATGTTTATATTATGAACCAAAACTCAAACCAACTCGTTTTTTTGGACAATTGCAAAATTGTTACAATCAATACTGTAAGAAACCGTGAGCAAAGAAAAGGACAAACTAATACCTGGTAAGCAAGAAATAAAAGTTTATCTGAGTTATTTAACAGAAATTATTTGCTGAGTTTTGCTTTAAAATAGTAATTAATTTAATAAAGCATTAATTACATTTATTAGAGAAATTTGATTAACCATTATTATAACAAGGCTTTTAATAAGTGTAATTTAAAAAATATATATTTTAAAATGGCAAAAAAAGTTCTCAGCTCTGATTTCAAATTCAGCTTAACTTAATGTGAAATGAGTGACCTTAGTTAGCAGTAACGCCAAAGAGCAAAGTTATCCATGTTAATTCTGTGTCAAATGATGTTGGAGCTAGAAACGTGTCGTAAGTTTTATGTGAAAGATTACTCCCAGCAGACAGAATCAGAGTTATCATGTCCATCCAGTTGTAAAACTTGATAGATCTTCATCTTTGCACCAAAAGTGTGCAGCACCAATAAATTTTGGGAGCTTGTTAAGTAAAATAAGGGTAATGATTACAAGTATTTTTTTTTGTTTCTCTGAGTGATGAGAGAACTTGCGAACAATTAAAAAAAAAGTATTAAAATGTTGCCCCTTACCAAGCCAGAGAGGAGCAATATATAAAATAACATTTCAATAAGGATTTTCATTGGGTTTTGGCATTGTCATTTTGAAGATAACTATATGCAAAATAGCTGGTGAAATCAGGTGATTGCATTTTCACACTTTACCTTGATTATCATGAAAATTAAAGTATTATCAAGAATCTTAATTTGTCAAAAAGTTTAATTAATCATGTTCTACTTTTCAGAAAATCTTAAGATGTACATAAATAACATATATTTTCTTGGTATATAAAGTGTTAATCACAGTTCTGGTAGTATAAGCCATGTATATATTTCTAATTAGGAAATTTATAATAATATCCAACAGAGCAGTTATTAGAGTAAGATTTATTTTATATCCCTAACATAGCTGAACAACATAATGTAATCCATCAATCAAAAAAGTAATAATTTATTACTGTTTCTTTTCATTTATAAGTATATTTTTTATCAGCTTGACAAAGTGAGTTATGAGTCCTATTTTTCAGCCTTCATTTTCCTTTAAAAGTTAATTTAGAAACATCAGATGCTTAAAATGAAAAATAAAAAATAATAATGACTTAAATAAAAGAAGAGGGAGAAAGAAAACATTTCTTTTTAAATATTTTCAAGACTGTCTTTTACTTATTGTATTTGATAATGCAGTAAATCTGGGGGTCTATTTTACCTAACAAGAACATGTTATATGTTCTTGTAAAATAATTTATTTTGCAGTCAACCCATATTTATGCATTTAGTACAATGAAAAATAAAAGAGAAAAAAAAAGAAATATGAAGTTGTTCAAATATATAACAATTTTCCCACTTAATATTTCAGAAAATGATTAATCAAATATGTCATTCAATAAGTGTTGGTGAAAATATCTGAAACTGTAATCAGTAAAGGTGTTTTATTTTTATCTTTGAGTTGCACAATATGTCTTTCTCTATTATCAAGCTTAGAGTATTTATTCATTTATTTCTTTCTATGTGCTTGTTTCATTAAAAACATTCCATTCGTGTCTAAACGATTACACAACTCAAATTTCCAGCATAGCAGCCATGGTGAGCACTGATGAATTCAAAACTAAAAAACCCCCTCACTTACAACAATTTAACTTTTCTCCATTGCACACAGAATAGAAACTGAATATAAAACAATAATATTTTACTAAATTATCGTGTTACAGGTAAGCAATTAGGGATGACTCTGGGGGAGCTTGCCAAATAAACTGTCTAGTATTTACATGGAAGAGACACCTCTTAAATAATCTGGAAGTATTATTCTGGTGTATTTAGCTCTTCTAAAAAAGTAAATGAGAAAATTAATTAAAGAAAAATTTATTTGTTGTCTTGAAAATACTCAAATCATCTGAAACTAAATAGGCTCCCTGCAATTTTGTCACAACAATATTCACTAGGTCATAATTTAAAAATATTTAAAATATTTAAAATAATTTACTAATCACAGTACACTCACCAAAAGAAAACCATACGGAACTTAGACAATATCTGCACTGGAGCTTAGAAAATATCTTACTTCTTTTCCAAAAAAACTGGAATAATTTGTAGTTTGTTCCTCATTAATATTTTCTATGTGTAATGTGGATGAAACTATACTGACTATTAACCACAAACTTTACTATTTTAGCACAGAATTAACTTGGCCTATATGCTGTCAAAGGCCATGTAAGTCTCATTAAAGACCATAAACAAGTAAAAATCACAACCAAAGCAAAAAGAAATGCTAAAATGCAATTGTCATATGTTTCTTTTTCCAAGAAATGGTCATGCACATTTTGACAACACAGTCAATAAAATACTACTGCAAAAATTCAACATAAATGTCATTATTTAATAAATAGCCTTGCACCTAATGTCACCTATCTTACAATACCCAACAACACATTGCAAATGAACGTAGTTCAAACTACGTAAATGAACATAATTCAAACTGCTTCGGGCAGAATAACAGCAAGGTTTTAACACCTTTCAGCACTCAGAATTTTTTTAAGGTTTTTAACAGCATGTCGTAAAAAGGAAAAAAAAACCCAAATCCCCAAATCTAAAACACATAAACTGAGAATACGATTTTATTTAATCATTGCTAGCTATTTATTACAAATATTTTTATAAAAGTAACTGACAGACAATCTGGTCTCCATCTCTCATCAATATTTTAACTGGACAAAAGCTCTGTTCAGAATGTTTTTTTCAAAAATCAATAAACTACATCTAAAAGCAAACTTAGAGATGAAGAACAGGTCCATTCATTGCTTCCTGTGCAGGAAGAAAGAGAATTCAAATTAGTATAATTAAAAATCTCTTTCTGTGGTCATTCTGAAGCTGAAAAGAAATTGGTCCTTCCAGATACTTGCTGTGTGTTTCCATCTTCAAAGAAATTTTGAGACATGTAGAAGAGTTTTGTGGAAAGGTAATAAGCCTCAAGAGCTAAAAGATATAGTATAGTAAAAAATTCAGGAGTATTCTTTTCCTCAGAAGAAGGCTGAACATGGATCACAGCTTGAAAAGAGTCTTAGGAAGACTATTAGTGACCTGAAAAGAGATCTCTTACAAATATGGAATATCTATATATTAATATAGATATACACACACACACATACACGTGTGTATTTGTTTATGTGTATATATCAGTACATATGAGAGATACATATATCTATGTTGTCACAAATGACCCTAATGTGAGGGGTGTGTTAAGACTGAAAAATCAGACAAGCAAAAACTAAAATTATTAAATTAATTAACACTTTGTACTAATGTGTAAGTAACACACAAAATATATTACATGCATGCACTTACATTACAAAGCTGATGCATGGCTAGCACTAATATGTACAGTCATTGAAGGTACTTTGTCACCACTACATTCATACCATAATGGTAAGTACATATTTTAAAGGAAATGAAAACTTTTATATCTCGATGGTAAAGGAGTATTAACTCCAGGTTTATACAATTCTAATTAAGAGGTGTCACAGGCCTCTGCACTGGAAACAAAAGAAGAGACAAATGAACATGTATTTTACACAATGTTGTTATTTCTTTTCCACAAAAGTGAAACAAAGACTGTCCTCTTTCACTATGAGAGGAATCAGATACAATATATGTAAAAACTTGCACATTTATTTGAGTTAACTTTTATTTCTAATCTTAATAAACTTACCATTCAAATGATACAAAAACTCTGGCCATTTCTTGGATAACGTCATGAAAATTTTTTATGGGATGTATTCCCAGGATACGGAAACTTTGTCAAAATAATACCACAAAAGAATGAGAATACAGCCCAAAAGTCACAGAAATCGGAGAGAGTATAGATGAAAGAAGCAAAAAACCCCAGGCAAACAAACCATAGCTGCAAATATTACTGCCTGGTTTAATTCACTGGCTGAAATGCTGTCATGTCTCTAAAGGCCAAGACACTGGGACGTTTGTATGTGATCTGAATTCCATAGAACTACATCAAGTTAAACCAAAGAGGACTCTGATCAGGCAGGTTTAGAAGAATATTCCTTCTCTTTAGGTTCACCACGAAAGGGTAGATTTGGTTCATCTTCCTGGTTTCTGTAAATAAGTTAAATTTGCTCCATTTCCAGCCCATGTTTCTGTAGCAATTCTGAAGTCAAAGAAAACCAAGTTTAACTAATGACTTAACTTTTGGGTGAATATTTAGGTCACTAAAAGTCTATGCTATGCTAAAGTTATATGTAACTCTTAATCATTTCAGCTAATTTGATTGCTACTATAAATTATGGTGTTGGTTGTTTTGTTCTAAACACAACCTGACACACATATTTTAAGACATCACATTCTTAATTGAAAAATAAAACCTAAACCAAAACCAAACACTGTTCCCCCCCACCCTTTAAAAAGAATTTTTAAACCTTCAAAAATAATGAGACAAAAGGCAAAAGAAGGCATCAGAAATAGGGAATACACTATGAGATCTTTGGTAATTTCATGTAAGGTCAGAGTTTCACATCCCCAAACTGATAGATAAGTTTGGCCAATATAACAGACTTATTTAGTCTCTCTTTAGAGCCATGCTTCTATATGTGAATAAAGAAATACAAACTGGATTAGTGACGTTTTTTATACTCTACATGAGAAAAAAGTTATTTAGCTCTGGGTTCAGTCTTATAGTGGCCAAATTAATATTTAGTTCTATACATACGCATAAATTTCCAGCAGGATGAAATACTGAAAAAAGTGATTACTGATGAATTAGGCACAAAGCTGGAATGTAAAAGAGAACTTCTGAGGGAGGTATCGAAGTCATCAGATGGGTTTGCAGCCAAGACTCTCCTGTATAATTCTTTTCTTATGTTCTTCAATTTTAACTGAAAATTTTCTATGCCTGAAATAATATATTTGTTAAAGAAAATACAGTCTATACTAAAGGCTTTTCTATGGGCTTTAAATGGATTTTTTTTTTTCCTGTTGGAGAAAAAGATGAAGTTTTAGCAATTTTCTGATGACCTCTAAATAAGAACGTTATAGAATTAAAATACTGGTTTAAGTCTAACCCTGGCTCCCAAGGTACTCCTATATTTGCTGTCTCAAGCAAGATCAGATATGTATTCCCTCAAGACAGGCAAGCATGGTATATACAAAGCACTATTTATTTTACTTCCAAATGAACAGAATAGAAAAGGAGGGATGCAACAAAACATAATGTAACAAAGATGTCACAGGATTGGAGGTGTATCTGGGAAAATTTTCCAGCTATTTTGACATATAGGAACTTTCAGTGTGCAGTACAGGTCATTTTTGTGTCAGTCTCAGGGTCAAAAAGAAAAGGAAAATATCATTTCATACCGAGTTTTGAAATAAATTCAGTGTTCTACAAAACCATTAATCCATCAGATGAGCTTTTTACTGACAGGTAACAGCAAGCCTATACTGCTGTGCATGGAAAAGGGAGCCAGGAACTGGAAATGCAGCAGGCAGGCAGGGCAGCACTACCACTGACACCATTACAGAGTAACACATGTAAGAAGAGAAGACGATTGGTGGCAGTGACCAGGGTCAGCCAACAGCCCTGTGATTATCAGCCACATCCTTAGTGACAATTCAGGTCTGACACACAACCGGGAAGCCAAGTCAGTGAGGCCAGGTCAGGGACAGTGGGGTGCAATGCCAGGTATAGGTAGAGCTGCCACAAAACCCTCACATGGACATAGGTCAAGGGCCTGAGATTAATACAGCTTTCAAGCAAAGAGGAAAAAGACTATAGGAGAGGCTCCCTCTGCAAATTCTTATCGCTTATATTTTCACAGCAGTTTGATACCATGTTATCCAGGTGAGCAAAATCAGAGTCGACTTTGAACACAGACAAACTCCTAGGAGATGGGGGAAGAGGCTGCAGAGCCTGTTAGTTCCCTCAGCATCCTGGTACCTGCAACCGTCAATTTTTTTCCAGTGAACAGCAGTTTAAATGCTGTGAGAGTTTAAAACCTTTGCCTTTGGAGAGAACAGAACATTTGACAGAATACAGCCTAAAGATTTCCAGCAGTTTTTCCCACATTTGGCTAAGGATAATAGTGTACAGCCTTTTCTGTTTTGGCAGGTACTGAGATTGTAGGGTATTAAAAAATTATAAAAATAGCAAAATAAATATAGCAACTACCTTTACACACAAAAGGAAACAAAGTTTGTCCTTGTCACAGTACAGAATTCTTCCATGTCACCTGGTCTGTAAATTTTATTAGTCATACCACAGAGCTTTCTATCCTAAGGTTGTTGAGTTTGAACACTACCATCATGCATTTCAAATCTTCATATTGTAAAGTTCATTTGCTGAATGTATTTGATCCATTCAGACAAGAAGTGATGCTCTAGTGTTTCTACCCCTCCACAGTAATCTGCAGAGAGGTTTATTGAACTGTTTTAAAAACAGAAGGCATTAAATACAGCCAAACTATTTCAAAGTAATAAACTTTTTTAAAGTAACGTCTGTCACACTGTTTCTGAGCATTGGTTCAATTACTGTGAAACTGCTATTTCTGGTTGTGGTTAATGACATGGAAAAAGTTTGTGATGAGGTCTAAAGTCAGATCACTACCAGGTGCTACAAATTACAGAAAGATGTGTTTCGTGCTTTGAACCATTTATTGCTAAATAATACTCAGCCTGCTTCAAATGTGTTCCTAACAGCCTCATTTTTACCTGTGGCACTTAACAGCATAAGGAATAAAGCCATTTAACTCAATACATTTGAATTAACACTAATCAAAATAATGAAAAGAAACACTTTTTTTTTTTTCCATGTTAAAAAACCCCCAACATACTAAACATAGGTCAAAATATAATTAATGTGGTTTGGAGAGCTACATTTGTGCCACTTTTTTCCCAGGATTAGCTCCATTACAGGGGTGTGAAAACTGTTTTGATAGAAAATCAGGTGCACATTACATTTCCAGAGAGTAAATCCAGAATCATACTGTTATATTCATGAAGAAAAGACAACAAAACCACCTCTGATATTCTACTCCTCCAATCACATCTGTAAAAGCAGTTAAGGAACATTTTGCTTTTGCAAATTAAATGCAAATGTGCTAGCTGCAGAAGGAAAAATGCCCTAGAGAATTTGACCTATTCCCCACAGAAGGGATCTTAAGTTACTGTTCAATATCACAGAATTCCATCAAGGAAGGAAGAACTGGTTTACAAACTGCTTTTTCCTCCATTTAAAACAACCTAAACCACATAATTTGTGATAAAACTTCTTACATATGGAATTAATCTTCATTCTTTGGCAGGTTGCTGACCATTTAGGAGATCATTAGAAGTAGTCATAATAATTTTGCTATTTCAATTGAATGTCTCACTACTAAGTTAAATCCCTCCCATTACCACAATCAATTTAATGCAACTCTCTTGAATTTTAAAATCGTATAGCCTTATGCTTAGTTTTACGTTGACTAAGTAGATAGAAGCTTGAAAACTACAGAAGAATTTCTGATAGTGCATTTGTGTGCTTCTCATGTTCTGAGTTTCTTTGACTTTTGGGGGTGGGACGAGGCCATGGAGCCCTGTCCTGACACCCCAGGCAGAGGTCCCTTGGCCCCAGGTGCCTGGTACATGAGAGCCACCAGCCCTCACAGTGCCCTGTCACCTGATAGCAAGCTTTAACTTTTACCCAATAGTGTTCTGACCAGAGGGAACCAATATTTGGGTTCTTTGTGAGTATTCTGTTTAATGGTTAAAGGTGCTTCATAGAGTTTATGTTATGATGTAAATAAGTATTTGCAATATATACATTTTTCATTTACAGCATTTTGTCACTACTTTCAAGGTTAAGGTAAACTAATCTGTTTGGATTTCAAGTTATCTCATTGGGGTTTCTTTGACTGGGCTGTGCCTAACGTGTTAGGCACAATTCCTCATACAGGTCTTTCAAGGGATGTAAAGCTGGCACTAAGGAATATCAAAAGACTTGGTTGGTTATATTTTATTTTGTCACTTTTTAGACACATGGTGCTGTTCATGGGTTAGCTATGTTGCATCCTGAATTAGATCAGAACTGTAATCATAGAATATCCTGAGCTGGGGCACACAAGAATCATCAACTCCAGCTCCTGGATCTGCACATGGCAACCCCAAAAATCACAGCATGAATAAATCTGATTATTGACAATCAGTATTATTGGATTAAATTGAGCTGGTTTTCTTGACCTTCTTTTTTTCAGAACAAGCAATTAATTTTAAAACCTACTTCAGGATTACTCACTCAGTCACACATGCACACACATATACATGAAGGGAGGATCAATTAATCCCACCAGACATGTCACAGTGTTGATAATATCCTATTCTCAATTATTACCTGAGACTTTCCTGGTCAAAATTATGTCAGGAGGAAGATTCACCTTTTGGGTTAAATTTCTTATTATCACATGTAGAAGACACAGTCCTGCAGCATGACTTAGATGTGAATGTTCTACAAAGACACAGAAGAAACCAATTTTATATTTAAGATTCAAATTTGCTTAAAGAAATTACCAATATGATATATTTTTCCCTCTATTCACTCTCTCACTACTTGTCTAAGCACTTCAAACCTGATTCTGTCCCAGTTCTGGACACCACACTACAGGGATCCCTGAGCCTGAGCATAAACCTCATTTGGGCCAGAGCAGAGAAAGCATGCAGCGCGAATTTGAAATTATTAGTTGAATTGCAAATCCTGGCTGGGGTAAAAATCACATGAACCTTTCCCTTAAAGATAACCACTTTCAAACTGAGATTGCATTCTTACCTAGGCACTCCTCTGATGGGAAGTCTGTTTTAATTAACTGCAGTGAGATAATTCCTAATCAGTTTAAGAGGAAAAAAACCAAAACAACAAAATAAATCTTACTGAAAATGTTACAATATCAGCACGAGTCCTTTTCTTACTGCAATGGTTCTCTTTAATACCATCTTAATAAAAACTGATATAACTTTCTTATTTATAAAACTGTATGGAAATGTAACGGGAAAGATAGTAAAATTCACAAACTGTAACTTTTAAAGCTGATTAGTCATTTCATACCAATCTATTAATTTAAAAAAAAAATGTTTCCAAATTGATTAGACTGTTTGGAAATTGTTAGTCAGCATGCCTAGAGCCCTGTGGTGTTGTTATGACAGCCACTTTAAAGCTAAGGAAAGATTTATTTGCTATATGCTTGAAAAGGTCAGAGAGAAAAGTACTTACACAAGGACAATGCACACAGTTTTATATAAACACAACAAGGTAGTAAGTTCAAATATTTGCCCAAATAGAAATAACTCCTGCCTGTCATCTTTAAAATGACCTTCCGATTAAAAGAGCATACCAAAGTATTTCTGATTAATTTGAAGAGGCAGTAATTTAGTTTTTCACATAGACCAGTAAGACTGGGCATGTTTCACTCAGATTGGTTTGTTAAATATTTTATAGATTGGTTTTCTGCCTCTATTGAATTGGAGTGTAATCATCACATAATATTTTCTTTACTGTCAAGGAACATGACAAGAAGCTTTTTATATTTGATTATTTATTTCTAGGGTAGATAATTTATTCATCAGCATCATGTCGTTACTGTACCTGTCTTCTAGTGCAATTTTGGTTGATATAATCTGACAGAACTATTATGATGAATCAACAATCCTGGCAATTTGAATAGAATAATAATTAATATTGGCTAGTAGAATTTACCACTTGTTTCTTGTCTTTCATAGAACAAAACAAAACAGAAAAAGCCCAACCTCACCCCCTCACCCTCCCTCGCCCCAAACAACTTGTCACTGGTTTAATTGTTGATGGTAATATGGAAAAGCTGTTTTTTACAAAAGGCATTTCAAGATATTATGATTGTAGTGGTTCTGGCTTCAGTATAGTTAACTTTCTTCATAACTTTGGATTTGCAAGTAAACCAGTGTTAATAACACACTAACATTTTGGCTATCACTGAATGCTGCTTGATGACAAGTGTTTTTCTCATTCTATTCAAACTGCTCCTTCAGCAATTAGGCTAGGTGTGGGAAAGATTATGGGAGGAGATATAGCTGGGACAGCTAACCTGAACTGACCAGAGGCATGTTGCATACTGTATGATGTCCTGCTCAATCATAATAACCATCTTCCAGGATAATTGTTGCTCAGAGTCTCGCTGGACATTGAGCTGCCATCAAAGGTGGTGAGTAACTGTCATTGTATGTTTGGTTGGTTTTTTTCCCCTCAGTCCTCCATTTCTTAAACCTTTTTTATCTTGGGTCGTGAGTTTTTGCTATTTCCTTCCCTAGTCCTGATGAGGATGAAGGTGTAAGTGAGGCAGCAGTCCTGCTAAGAATGTCAGTCTGAAGGATCTCTCTGAAGAAGATAAGGCATCGTTTCTGGCAATTTTGCATACACTAAGCATAATTTTCCTGTGCCTCTCCTTGTGTGATTGGAACATTTGTGCAAAACAAAAGAAGAGGGATAATATAGAACAATCATTCATATACTGCTTATATTTTTCCTAATTGTACCAACACACTAATTTGCAAGTAGAGATATCCCTATATCAAGTTTCACACAACCATTTTCAATGTCAATAGCTCGCCAATTACTTTGAAGAATTTGCCTATTTTTAAGTGGTTTTCATCAATATGAAAGCCTACTTTGCACTTAAGCTCAGTTACCTATGAAAACCACATTTTTATTCAGAAGCTGTGGCTGCAGAAGTATTAAACATATTCTTTAACAGTATTTGAACATATTTCTCTGCTAAAAGGAATCAAAGTTACTCTTCTGGTAACACTTCTGATAATTTTTTACCTTCTGTCATATAGGTTATATATGTGATTATATAAAACTAATATTTTATTCTATGTAAAACATTTAAAAAATCTTGATATTTGAATATATTCACATAACATTTACAGATTGATTTACTCTTCTTGTGGTGTAGATTTGAGGTCTCTCTCTGCCCATGATCCAATTGAGTTAGAGAAGAGCCATCTCCAAAATGAAAGGCATCATAAATTGTCATATTGGTGAATATGGATATGAATATGGATATGAATATGGGACACATCCAACCCTTCAGGTCCCATCCAGCTCTTGAAATAATGCAACGGGACCAGTGAAAACTCAAATATAGTTGCCTGAGTTTGACTCACAGCTGCTATTTCAGCTCCCTGTTACTACATGAAGTCAGCACAGTAGGGCAATGATCCTCTGGCAAACTGCAGTTCCAGAGAGTGATGTCTGATTACTAATCAGAAACTATAGTGACAACATTTGCAAAATGCCTGTGTGGACATGTCGTGGTAAATCAAAACCTTTAAGTGTCTACTGTAATCTTGTAACTGTATTTCTTTTACATGAGACACAGGTGGAATCCTTTTTCCAGCAACATACATATGTTTTGCATTTTTTTTATTTTGTCATGGAATTCATTATTTCTCCCGTCTTTCTAGGATTCAGTCCTCATACACATGCTTTAAGGTGTGCATTACCTTTTCCTGTGACCAATAAAAAACAAGAAAAAGAAGGAAAAAAGAAGAACTTTTACAAGGGCTACAGTTCAATAGATCCCTACATTATGTTTTGTAATTGAAAGAGCACAGGTCGGGACTGTATGTGACTGAGATACTTCTCCAGCTGAGCTCAGGTCCTCTCTTTCATTCAGACAAGGCTTAAAGAGTGAGGGAGTGGTCTCTTTTCCCTAAACAGAGCACTGGGGAAAGGGGCATAGGGGAGACCCATTTCCTGGTTTTCTGTAGGGGATTTCCTCACTCTAAATCTTATTGCAGCTTACTCAAGTACCCAACTCAATGCTGAATAACTACTTTTTCTGTTAGGAAAGTTTGAACCTTTATCTGTCGTGGGGAAGGAAAATACAATCTTCCTGCTCAGAGAAAGAAAGATTTTGCTCTCAGTGACCCTAATTATATTGATAATAACTGATACCCCACACACATTCCCACCCCCAAATACTCTGATTGAAGGGAAAGATGATACTCAAAATAATGGAGTTTTTTGCAGGCTGTTGGGAGTCTCTGCTACATGCAGATGGTGTTTATGGTATCTCAGAGCAGCAGTTAATTTTTGTAACATTTTAAATAAAAGATTTCTCTCAAAATACTTGTAAGCGATACTTACAAGCATTATTTTCCTTTTCCCTGTCAGTTCATGTGAAATCCATCCATCTTTTCTGAAGGTCTCTTTTTATTTTTGAGAAGCTAACAGAAATTAATTCCATTTTCACCCTCTGTTGAGAACACACATATATATATATGTTTCATTAAGTTTGAAAACAAAAGTGACTTATCCATTTGTATCTTTTGAACAGGATCTTGGCAGCTGGAAGCATATTACCTGTTTATCTGTTACGTTCCTGCATAGGGAAGGCACACCAATACTTGTAGCAATTAGCAAGTCAGGCATTGTTAGTAACAGGCTGTAAAACCTTTGCTTTCATAGAAGTAGATAAAATATGATCAGCCAGATGCCTCAAGCAAAAGAATAATTTTGGTGTGTTCAATAAAATAAATAATGAAATTATGCAAACAACATTTTGATGATTAACAAGTGCAAATGTGACCAGATGTGTTTGAAACAGATTGTGAGCGCCAAAAATGGCAAAAGCAAATAAGAAGGAGAAAGTATAATTTGAATGAGCTACTCACTAACAAGGTTTTCCCTATCCAACCCTATAATTCATGAAAATTTGGAGTGTCAGGGGCACTCAGACTACCTGAAACACACTGGAGGCAGGTGGCCAGGAGCCCAGGAGTCAGGAGCCAAGATCTCTGCTACCTCTAGAGAATTCAGGGAGCAGAAGACAGACCAGGAAATCCCATGATCTGCCCAGGACTACACACATCACACTGACTCCTCCTACTTCTCTCCCACAAAACAGGGAATTGTATAATTTGTAAAACTGCATAAATCTGTGATTAAAATCTTTTGGTATCCAAATGCCTTTAGCCTTTAAACTGTCATTAGGTCTTAATCTGTGACTATGTGTCTAGATATTGCTCTCCTGAAGCAATATGTTTTCCAATAAAACATCTGCTTTTCAGTTAGATGTGAAAGTTGGCATAATTAAACCACTTGCTTAATAATTTAATGAGATCACTTCATATGATGTTAAAAAAAGCCTGGCAAACTGTCCCATTAAATACTTCAGTAATGAAAATCTGTAAGTCTTTAGTTTGAAGTAAGTATTTACATTCACACTTACACACAAATTAAAGACTGCATTACAATGATTCCAGATTGCAGGGAATAAACAATTCCTTAATTTGAGTTAATGAAGCATCTTTTTAATTCAGTTGAATATATATTTAAATTTTCATTTGTTGGTATATTTGCCCTAGGGACACAGCAAGACATTTTCATTATTTCATTGTCTACTTTTGTGCATATGGACATGAGACCTATCGTTGGTGACCCAGCAGGGTGGTTGTGGATGTCATCCAGTCACCTGAAATATGCTTGTGCCAGATATGGAGAAGATTTAAATCAGTGTAGCTCTTGAAGCCGACTGACTGAAGGGATTGTTTATTCACATAGGATTTACTTTCTGTTATCTGATGGGTGCATTTTCATTGATAGCTACAGAATATGTTTCAGATAAGTAAGCATTACATCCAAACATATCATTACCATGGTTGAAAGTGATAGTTAATAAAACTGCATTGTCACCACGGACATCTTTCAAATAGATGACCCCTACTGGATAATGAATAATAATAATAATAATAGTAATAATAATAATAATAATAACACCACCCCCACCACAAGTCACAACAAAACCAGGACTCTATTGTACATTGTGATTTTGCATTTTCAAACGGTGTATGTGAATCCCATTTTCTCTCTTCCACCTCCGTATATAGAAAGAATCGATAAATGAAATCGATAAATAAAATATTTTTTTCCTTTTCAACTTTTTTACTTTTCAGTCATTTCAAGGCCCTTACAGTTAGTATTTGGTTTTAGATAACCAACTAAATATAACATATAATTACAAAATTTTTGTTCTCTCTTTAATGTGTTAGGTCAACAGAGACCTGTCTTAAACTATTTTTAAGATGAGATGTAGGGAAAAAGATTTCATTTTATGTCTGCATACTTGAAGAAAAATTAAATACACTGTGGTATCAGTTAAGGTTAGATGCTTATTTGTCATGTTAGTTCCTCATTATTTAATTACATACAGATGAATAAATCCTTAAAGGGTTGAAATCTTTATTGAAATCCACTAAATGAAATTTTGTCCATAAACAAAAGTCTCATGAAACCTTAAATATAGTATCATAGAAGTCCAAGTGAAAAAAGAAGTGGTTCATAAATATTTGGGAACAACAGATGTCAAGAAATATGTTCTGAAGGAGAATGTGTGATTTTGGTACCATTTATATCCTGCAATAAACAAATACTGTTATAATTTCTTTTTGTCTATTTTGAGTTGAGGGGTATTTAGTCAAGTAAAAATCGTCTTAAGAATCAAAGATGTGCAATGGAAAATATTAAAATTCTTTTTGGGCTATTAAAGTGTTTGTAGTCAAATACCGTAATACTTCTTGTGCTTGCCTTAAGGTGATTTTTAATAAGATATATATGTGTTTGGAATGTGTTACAATTATAAAGCTCAAGTGAAGGTAATCCCTAAATTTGATAGAAAAGGTCAAGGAGAAAACAAGGCAAAATGATGTAATTAGTATGATACATATTTAGCTATCAGTAAATAAGGAAGTAGAAGAAGAAACACCTGAAGACATGAGTTTAAGAATGTTCCTTTTAAAGCAAGTATAATTCAAAATATGATTTGGTTAGGACTGGATTCTACGATGGCACATTCATCACACAACTTAACTGATTATTCACACACAATTAGATTTAGTTAGGATAGAGACTCTTACGGACACTTTAATCATTTGCTTCGTGAATTGAAAAGGGGTGTGCATTTGATTTACTGTCATCTGGGTGGGTTATAAAGATCAGCTAGTTGATAAATGTTGCAAATGAATTTGGTGATCGAAGCTATCCTTCCATTTGTTTTGCACAATAATTAAAGATTAATTAAATCAGACATGCCTCTAATGAAAGACTCTTACCTGCAGTTCTCTTCATCCAACTGGAAAATACAAAACAGACCAAGATGAAAAGTCTTCAAAGAATGAGGGCTTGGATAAATAGAAAAGAGAATATTTGTGTTGTTCTGCAACTATTGATGCAAGTAATGTTTAACATTTACACTCTGCCTATTTAGAACAATAATTACTTTTGGACTGACATTGGTAACATTAAAAAAAGTGAGCATGCAGTCAATATAAAACTTGTAAAGCTGCCTTTTTTTTTTTTTTTGAAGTGTAACTGAATTCTGTGTTTGACAGAGGTAAGCATTGCCTTTAAACTCAAAATCTTCTAGACCTATTAATAGTGCAGAACAACAACTGTTTCAAGTACTTCACAGCAGTCAAGAAGGCATGTTTGTTTGTCATGATCAATGTCCTAAATTTATCTTCAGAAAAAAAAATTGCTCTCTTGTAAAAACTAACTAGGTTTGCTCAAATATATATATCTCTGTATGTAGGAGCTTCTAATTAACATGAGAACTTTGTGCATACCTGTGTATGTATGTTGGACACTGATAGTTGTAGCATCTATATGTCCATGTGGAGTTTCCATATTGCTCTGCCAGAAGGCATCTGCTGTACTCCATGGTAGCTTCACTATCACAGGACATGGTGTCAGAGTACAATTTCTTAACTCATGATTTAAAGTCTCATGTTGTAAAGCACAAAATTAACAAAAACGAAAGTAAAGAAAGCAAAAAAACTGAAAGGCTACACAAGTTTTTTGGGATGATTTGGTGGAAAATGGATTGACACACCATGAATATTACTAGTTCAAAAACACATATTTCAGGGACTTCTCAGGAACATGCAGGAAAAAATCAACCTGAAATTCAGTAATATGGAATGTAAAATAGACATGTGAGATAAAAAACAGAAAGTGGAATAGTTATCTACAATGTATTTTAGACACCTATCTTAGTTGGAGTGCATTGCCTCTCTAGGTGATGGTCAGTGTGGGAGAACATATTCTTAATTTGAAACCTAAATTTTAGATGGCTAAAATTATGTCACATGACTTCAGTCCTAGTGGGTTTACTGAAAACAGAAAGCGATGAAAAATTAATAATTTAAAATTTGAGTTCTCTTGTAAATTTTTTCCTGAGGGATTTGTTTAGAAGCTTTGAAAATATCCTTGAATTTTTAATCAAAGTTGGGATGCAAGAAAAGGATGCAACTCCTCATAAATTCTGTCAGTTTTACTGACGCCTCAAAAGATTAGGGCTGTTTACCTGCCTCCAACAACTGTCATATCTGTGTGTCACGGCAAAATGATAAATCAAAGACATCAGAAGTCTCTCAAAGAGCTTTATATTTTTGCAATGCGAAATGTTTACATTTTCCAAATATGAAGGTCATTGGGCTGTACGTCACCCTTTTTTTTTTAATGATTTGGCAGATCAGTTTTAGCCATACTTAAAAGCCTCATGCTTCTCCTAAAGCTGTGAATATATTATGTTCCATGGCAATAAAACTTACATATATATATATATAAAATGAGACAGATAAACAGCAACAACAAAAAAGCCAGAAAACCCAATAACAGCCTTTTCTCTCTGTTGAGCAATTTCCCCTTTGGTGTAGTTGTCACCACAGCTGGCAGGGGGCATTGGTGGGCCCTGGGGGGTGGGGGGCGATGGTTCCCCCGCAGCTGTAGGGGGCGCTGTGGCGCGAGCGTAGCGACGACTCCATGTGGCAATGGCGGCTCGGGCACGGGGAAGGAGGGGAGGCGGCTTCCCTTGAGCAGGAACCGCAGCGGATCGCAGTCTCAGAGCCCAGCACACAGGGGTAGTCTCAGTGACACGCGGCAGGCCGGGGCNTGACACGCGGCAGGCAGGTGCTCGGCGGGTAAGCAGTCCCAGTCCCGGCTCTCAACACAGGAGTAGCCGCAGCAGCAGAAAAATGGAGCAGGTGGAACCAAATCAGCGAGCCGAGCTACAGTGTAGCAGAGCAGCTGAATCCTGTGTGCTAAAGGTGACCGCTCTCTGTTCCCAACTGAGCACAGGGTGACCCAGCCCCAGCCAACAGACCGCTGAGTCACAGTGTAGCAGTGCCCCAGCTCCATACACACAGATCCCGGCACATGCGGCCGCTCTACCCTGATCCCAAACTGGAAGAGAAAGAGACAACTCCCACCCCCACTAGGATCCCATGCCAACGGCGCACATATCGTGATATCCTCGAGCCGGGAAGGAGGAAGGGATGACAAAGAGAAACAGTGACAATTTTGGGCACACCTTGAATACGGGATAACAGTCCCCAAGACACCTGGTCTTACGCTCTCAATATGTTTTAGTCTGATGTGGACTTCCTAACACTTACTCTAGGTGACTGTAAGAAAACAAGATATTTCAGTGACCGAGTCTTGAACACTTCCATGTAGAGCATGTAGTGGCAGGACAAAGGGCAATGGCTTCAAATTGAAAGAGGGTAGCCTTGCTTTAGATATTAGGAAGAAATTCTGTGTTGTGAGGATGGTGAGAACAGGTTGCCCAGAGACGTTGTGGACGTCCCGTTCCTGGTAGTGTTTAAAGCCAGGCTGGATGGGGCTTTGAGCAACCTGGTCTACTGAAAAGTGTCCCTGCTCATGGCAGGAACCAGATGGTCATTCAGGTCCCTTCCAACCCAACCCATTCTCTGATTCTGTGCACAGTTTTATTCAGCTCTACAGTGCAGATAATTATTTGATAAATTATGAAAATAAACACATAGAAAAATCTCATAAAATGTTAATTCCCTCTTTCTACTTCAACTAACCTCAAATCCCCATTATCTTTTCCAAATGCACATAGAAGGCAGATTCAGAGTTAGAGATAGCTGAGGAGGATATTCTGCAAAAACTATAAGGGCCTTATGATATTGTGCAAAATGTAGAATATTGTTAAAACAATGTTAATGATGTCAAGCATCACCAGTTTATGACCAAATCTTTATGTCCCTGAAAGCAATCGCACATGGTGCAAACTTGCTCTAGAAAAGTAGCTCTTGTGATGATGTGACAATGTAGCTAGTAGGTTTTTAAAAGGACAGAGAAAAGCACATTCGTCTTGACACTGTAGGCTATCTTGAGGACAGGTTACAAGGGAAGCACTATCAATGGTATGAATCAATAGAAAAAAAAATCAATAGGGAACAAGAGACATTGACCTTGCGTTACAAACCTCTATTTCTTGTTTCCTGAGTACATATTAATTGATACTACAGTACCTATTTATAAACACCAAGTTCCACCATCTGTAGCAAAAAACATCAGCCTTGCTTTCAAAGGTTTAAAAACCCCCGAATAATAGTTCATACCATAAGGAACTGCAGTGTGTGCTGGCTTGTAGCAGAAAGATGCAACTCATTTTGAAAATATCAGCATTTCACTATAATACCTTGCATTTATTCTGAATTAGAAGTATCATTGTATGAAATAAGGCACAGATGTGACCCAGAAGAATAAGTAACTAGATAACATTTGCCATAAAACTACATAACCTATTGTCCGTACTGTTGGCCTACATGATAATTTTTTTAATCCTTTGCATTGTTGTTTACACCAAATGGTCTTTAATAAAACTAGAAGTATAATCCAATTTTATCTACAGAATTTTAAACCACAAAAAAGGGAAATATTCAAAAAACCAAAACTCTTCCTAGAGTACACTGTGAATCAGTCAATCGTTACCAATGTCATGAGTCCTGAAATTTGCATGGACATGTGATACCAGTATGTTTGATCATTTGCTGAGGTATTCCCTCACAGTTTTTTGAGGTTTTTTATCCATCATGAAGAAGCAGGATTCTATGGGGTGCTAACATGAGGTCAAATCACAAATCTTAAATCCTGCATTTTTCAAAAAAGGTTTAGTAATCTGAGATATAAAATTGACTTGGTTGTGTCCTAAATTGTTTATTTTGGATCTGTTTTTCTGTAACGCTTGGTGTCATTGGGTTCATGCTTCAGGAAGGTCGTCTTTTAGCATATCTTGAAATTTACATTTTAAAATGAGAATATACACTGCAAAATCTGAAACTTGGGCACCACAGAGAAAATGACTTTAGATGTCTTTCTCAGGTTCAAGTCTCATTACATATGAATATTCATAATGACTCTTACGATAATATATAGTATTCTGCCTTTATGACATGATTCACTTACCTTAATCATTCAGCAACTCTCAAGTAGTATAAAGCATGAATGATAAGTATGTGGTGTGTTCACTCTGGGAAAAGTTTTATGCCCTGTGCAATACAGGTGTTCTTGTCTAATCTTCTAACGTAATTTTGCCAGTTACTGCTTAATAATGTTCTTATAAAATTTTCTATTGTGTTTAAGTAAGATCATTCCTGGGAGCTCAGAGACTTTTCAAACAGTACCTTACAAGGCAAATTTCTATCATGAAATGATTTTGTCCCTCTACTCTGCTCTTGAGACCCACCTGTCCAGCTGTGGGGTCCTCAGCACAAAAAAGACATGGACCTGTTGGAGTGCGTCCAGAGGAAACCACAAAGATGATCAGAGGGATAAAGCTGCTCTCCTAGGAAGATAGGCTGAGACAGCTGGGGTTGTTCAGTCTGGAGAAAAGGAAGCTCTCGGGAGACCTCATTGCAGTCTTCAATTACTTAAAGGGAAGAGAGAGGCGTGGGGACAGAAGACAATCCTTCTGTATCCGAAGAATATGTAAAAAAAAGTCACAGAAAATAATTTCTAAAGGGCTTGAAGAGAATAAAGTACAGATTCTCAACACTAGAATTTTTTCCACGTATACAAGTCTTTAGCAAGACTGTGCAACAGAAAGGGAGAAAACAGCTCAGCAAACACAGACCGGAGTAACTTAAGAAAGAAAGAGTTCACTGTAAAAGTGCACCATATTTTCAGCTAATATGAACTAACATGATACCAATTACTTTGATGGGCCAGTATTTGTTTATTTATTCTATCTGAGGAAGCAATCCAGAAAGAGGATTTTTACATGAGTATTACAGTTTCTTTTTAATTAAAGGAAGAGGTAGATTGTTATTTATTGACAGGCAGACAACAAGCAGAACACTCAGACTTGAAAGGACTCAACTTATTTCTTCTCTTAATTCTTGGAAAAGAACTAAAACCCCAACCTCTCCTAGCATAGAACAGTATATAAGGATATTCTGATGTGTAAATAGCGTAACAGGCATTAAGAATGAATTTTATGTGAAAAAGCCTCTCTGCTTGATTAAACCATGGCTTTATATTAATAACTCATCAGCAGCAGTTGCAAATTTTCAGGGTTTTGCCATTTTGGTTTCCACAGTTGCTTGTTCCCCAGGAAAGATTACAACCCCTTTTCAATTCCTTTGCTGTGTCACTTTGCTGTAACCTACATTTCCTGAAATGATCCACAGAAATAAATAAAAAGATATAGTTGTGTTTTACCCTTAAAATGGCTTGTTGCACTTGTCTGGTTTAGAGCAAGGCCACACAGCTGAATCAGCACACCTGAGGGTGTTATAAAATTTTGCAAAGGATGGGGAGCAAAATATCTTAAATTAGGTCCTCCTCCAGTGGAACAGTAATGGAGAATGGAAGCCACAAACAGAAAGGAATTGGACTATGTCACAAATTCCATGTCTTTTACAGCTGTGAGAAAGCAATCAAATTTCTCTGCACATATCACCTCTGCAGCTGAGTCAGCCTGGAGGTAGAAAGCACTATAAGGAAGTGGAATCTTCACTGCTTTTGATATGAATTTTTTCATAGGATCACTGATCTTGAGTATATCCTGGGGTCTCAGTTTTTAGAGTGATCATACAAGTCCTCTTCAGGCTTTATTTCCAGATAGCAGAAATGTATTTCTGATACACTGTAGCAGTAAAGATTTGCTATTTAGAAGAAGTCATTGGTTTTCAAAATCATACCAAATCCACTGGAAAGGTCATGTGTAATTGCACATACTGTATAGACTCGTCAGTGTCCCTGTCATGTACTAATGGCAGCAATCAGACTTTTTTGAAAGTCTGAGTCACTACTACCCTACATTACTGGAAGGACAAATTGTGTAATCTATGCATTTAATCAGTAATACAGCTGACAGACATATCTCCATGTATACAATCTGCCTCAGGCTATACTTAAGAATCTTCTTCAGCCACTTTCTACAATACTGTTATCACAGTCCAAATATATTACCTGTAGCATATAAAAATTTTTGGACGTTGTACTCATCCTTTCAAGATAAAAAGGGAGGAAAGCCCTTAACAGCTTCAAACAGCTTGCCAAAATATCACCTAAAGCAGTAGGATTCAAATCTAATTATACATTTGACAGGCTTAAGAAACAAATGGAAATTGTCCCAAGCATGTTGACAAGTACAAGATAAGAAAGGAGAGCTGCCCTCAAATTATTAATAGCCAGATTCACGAATTTATTTCAGAAGATTAGATATCAGCGGAGCAAATGCTCACACCATATTTCTAAGCCATTTAAACAACCTTGAAAATGAATTTTTGAAACTAAAATAAGACACAGTTCAATTAAATGCATGTCATGAGTTTTTCAAATGATCATGTGTTAAAGCAAATCCTACAGACACACAGTTCTGTACTATTCCCCAAAGCTGACACTTGAGAACTGCTGGCACCACTGTCCGAGATGACTTTTATATTTGTCTGGTGTGTAAACAGTAAAGCTGCACTGAGACTTCTCATAGGAGAAAAGTTCTCTCAGCCAATAATTTATCTATCTTACCATATCATTTAATGATTTTTAGGAGGCCTTACAACTCATCTGTTGTAAAGTAAAATCTAAATCTATTAAATAAATGGATCCCAGCTTCCATTCATCTGTAATCACAGAATCACAGAATGGTTCAGGTTGGAAGGTACCTCTAGAGGTTATCTGGTCCAAACCCCTGCTTAAGCAGGGCCACCTAGAGCCACTTGCCAAGGGTGGAGACTTCACAATCTCCCTGGGAAATCTGTGCCAGTGCTCAGTCACCTTCAGAGTAAAATATTTTTCCCCAATTTTCAGGTAGGCCTTCCTGTGTTTCAGTTTATTCTCTACTTCTTGTCCTGCCACTGGGCACCACTGAGAAGAGTCTAGTTCCATCTTCTTTGCACTTTTCTTTCAGGTGCTTATATACTTTGATAAGATTCCCCCTGAGCCTTCTTATCTCTAGGTAAAACAGTCCCACCTTTGTCCGTCTTTCCCCATAGGGGGGATGCTGCAGTCCCTTTGTCATAGTTTGACCCGGTGTGAGACAAATATGATTGGTTAAAACCAGGTAAAGGACAGTTATATAGACCACTTAGTGTCCCTGTGGCATCTCTGTGAAAGGAATGGTATAAAAAACCATCTAGGAAGTGATGCAGCACTTGCTCTCACTACCTCTCTTGCTCCCTGGCTGCCTGCTGACCACGAGCAGGAGAGGCTTCCCCCCCACCCCTGGCCCAGGGGCCCGCGGCCCGGGGGGCCAGCGGGGGCAGCTAGCCTCACCCCCCACTGGTCCTGTGCCATTCCGGACCTGAGAGGAGGTGGTCTATCACCATCTGGACCAAGGCCAAACAGAGAAGCAGCTAAGCTGAGCCAAACTACGCAGAGAGAGCTGAGATTTGCTGGAGGAAAAGCACCCTTTTTCGGAGGTGTATGGGTGAGATTGAAGAGTGACCTTGCTGTTGTAGATAAGGGAATGAAGCAGCAGCCAAGAGACTCATTAAAATTTGGACGGCTGCCAGTGCAGAGCAGTTTGGGGGGGAAGGAGCCTTGGGCCCGTATGGAGAAGCGAGCCTCATACACCTGCATTATCT